>CAXKVX010002171.1:0-52933 GCA_964058865.1 Eleocharis quinqueflora
ACTTATCAATAGACCTCCGACATTTATAGAATTGCTTAAATTAAGCTTCCGATGCAACAAACACATCAGAAAGTTGAAATTTACAAATTGTGTCAAGTGAATTTCTCTAATCAAATTTCAAATTATTTTGTTTATCTCTTATTTGATATACGAGTTCATTCGATTTAACTTTTTTGTAACTATTTTGATTTTGTTAGCTTAAAGATGGTCAGAGACTGCAATTGAGTTGTAACGCGAGCAGGCGCGCAAAATCTGAGTTTCTCATGACAAGTTGCTCCTAGAGGCTTGTAGAAAATCTGTGAGAGCACAGTGGAGGAGATCATGTTTGCCAAGAATAACCGCAAAAAAAAAATACGTTGGAAGAATGTAATCGTGTTGTTTCTGAAAAGTGCTCATATGTGCGAATCGAAGTTACGACTTACGAGTCAAAATTTACGTCTGTTCAAAGACCAAATATTATTTTGTGCTCATACTAACTATGATATGATCATAGTAGTTAAGACTAAATACAACATGTTTTCAGACTAAATACAATAGGTGTTCAAACAAAATAAAACATGTGTTCAAACTATTTATTTCAAATCTGTTTTTTTGCAGTGTTTTAAGTCTGTTTTGTACATAAATGATGTGCATACTAAATAAAATATGTGTGCACGTTAAATAAGGTTATGGTCATACTAACTCCTCTAATGATCATACTAACACGTTTGATGTTGATACTAATTCATGTGTGTTGATATCACTGTCTCAAATGATAATACTATCACATTTGATGTTGATATTAATTCCTTTGTTGTTGATATCGATGTCTCGAGTGGTGATACTATCAGATTTTGTTTTTGATACTAATTTCTTTGGTATTCATGTCACTGCCTTAAGTGCTGGTAATATCACTTTTGTGTTGATATTAATATATTTTTCTGTTGATATGCTGCCTCAAATGATGATAGTAGTAACTCTGGTGTTGATACTAATTCATTTTCTCTTATTATTGATGTTAATTTTGGGTCTCACATGTAAAGTTTAATGAGACACAATTTTCTAATTTCTTTTGTTTTGTTTTGAATAGACTTAGATCTCATGAGTTAGAGATTTGATTCTTATCATTCAGAATCACGTACGGCTAATGCAGATCTGAAATTCAAAAATGAAAATTCGTTTGTCTTATGCGAGGTACGAATATAAAATACAAGACTCAGAATACTGAAATAATTTCTGTTTTTTTTTCAAAGCAAGATCAGAATCGGTCCCTTTCTGATCACTCCTTAGTCCTTATCGTGTTTTACGCGATAAAATGAAGGTGATCTACATCTTCAACATTTGAGAAAAACCAGATCTCCCGTTTTGATTCTCTAAATGATTCAAGCCTTTCTTTTTCAATTTTGCTTCAGATATGCTGGCACCAAGTCAAATAAAGAAATAGTTCGTGCCCCACACACGTTTGAAGCCACCACGCTTTCATTTCCTTTTCTCACCTAAACAACCCTTCAATGCACCAAAACTCCAGTAGATCTAGCTGTCTCATTCATTAAGTAGCTCACATAAATTTAAGTAAACTAACTGATATATTTCTGCCTCCGCTACTGATTAATTAATAAATTGAGTGATTAACGAGTCATAAATAATTAAATCAAAATCAAATAATTCATGAAAATTTTCATTACATATTATTTTTTTCGATGAACTTGACAGCAGCTACATATTATCAATTAGGATAGCATATATACTGCTATACTACTAAGAGACAAAATTGATGCATGTTGCTGAAAAGTACGTTTAGTTAAACAAGAACCGGAGGTTCACCTCAAAAAAAGAAAAAGAAAAAAAGAACTGGAGGTAATGATTGTGTATATATATATATATAGAGAGAGAGAGTGAGGTTACGGTGTTCCGCAAAGCACGTGCTTTACAATTGTGGATCATTGGATCACGCTTTGTGATTCGTTCCAACATGATATTTCATGATCTAATGGTTCACAATTACAAAGCACGTGCTTTGCGAAACACCATAGCCTCACTATATATATATATATATATATATATATATTGTTCCAAATGGGACCGATACTTGGGAAACTTCTATTGTGAATTAATAGAAATGTAAACGTTTCAATTTTTTTTAATAAGATTTATTGCTGCTTGCGTCTCAATCGCACGCAATAGATCAACGACTAATTTTATAAAACAAATGGCTTAAAAAGTGCCCCTTCAACGTGGCCTTTCGCTCATAGTAAAGGTTGTGTGACCACTGACTAGGCATCGCAGCACACAATAAAAAAAATATTAGCAATTAGGCACGCTAAGTAGTGATTAATTAATTCTAAATTATGGGAAATGCGTGTCCATGTTGGTTTAATATTATTATTATAAGATCCTAGCATCGTATAAGGAAAGATCTTTTACGTATTTCGAGCAAAATTATGATACTTACGCATGCATCGTATTTGCGCATTCGATGTGCATCAAGATTCGTGCGCATCGAATCTTAATGCATATCGGAGGATTCAGATGCGCATGTATCATAACTTCACCCTTTTTTTTCAACCAAATTGTCATTCATGCATTTTAGAATATATTTTTTTAATTGTAAATGCTTATGTTGATTAAGTACAACGAAAACGTGAATATTTTTTTATATACGAGATCCGATAATATTTTCGATATTTATTACTTATCAAATGTTTTTTTACATGATCGTGTGCTCATGTTAAGTTTGAAGCTTGAACTTATGACTCTTGAAAGTCATTTTAGTTAGCTATTACTAAAATTAATACTTATAAAAATATTTGCATATTTTTTTTATTAAAACACAATCCGAACCTAAAGTCTTAATTATAACCCTTTTTAATTATTTCAGTCCAAAATATTTTGCAAATCACAACGTCCTACTTATAAGTTATAACAAGCTTTAGGCATTTTAACTTTTCAATTTATTTTTCCTTTTTATACATTATTCTCGATCTTTTTTGTTATTAGATATTTACTACAGGTTCTTTTAATCTCTAAGGATTATAAAAAATATTTGATTTTGTGACACAGAGGAATTACCCAAATTTGATTGTTTAGCTTAACATTTATTCATGTTCATATCTCTTCAATGTGAACAATCAATAAAAATGTGGATAATATTTGAAATCATTCCTAGTTTAAATTAAAATTGTGAAAGATTTTTAAGGAAAACTTGACAGATTGATTAGTAAATTTACATTATTCAAATAGTTCAATTCTCATGTGTACTATTCTCCTTACAAAAGCAATGATCTTCGAAATTGCGTATATGCTGAAAAAAAAAATAAGATCTTGTTATTTCAATACTGATCGTTCGATTGAAACAAATAATGCTGATGTGAAGTACGAGATTTGTATTATTAAAAGATTTATCTGAAAAATCGAATATGCACTGTCGAATCTAAAAAAACAAAACTCTATTTTTCTCAAAAATAAAAAATAAAAGCAGATATGAAGTCATGATCTTTCCCACATGACAATTGACAAGCCACATGGTAAAGATAAGACCCCAAGAAAATAATGAAATCGTTCAAAAATAATTAATTAGTCAATTGTCACTTTGTCAGCATTCAACAACGTGGCCACCTTCCATGATACATTTCTTTTATGAACAATGTTGCATGCTATGATAACAATGAAAGCGAATTCTCAGCTGCGCAGCAGCAATGGACGCTTAAAATTCTCTGCGTTATAGAATACGAATGACTCATATTTAATTCAGAGAGTCTGATATTATAAAATTTAACTTGCACAAATCTCGATGCAAATCAACGACTGAAATTTACCGCGCAGTACACACAGCATTTGTTTTGCCCCAGTAGAAGATCTCGTTTGTGATACCAATTAGTGTAGTGCTAACGGGGCGGGCGGGCGGGTTTGGGAAACGGGTCGGACGGGGGGCGGGTGAGACGGGTGACGGGTCGACGGGTTGGACGGGTTACGACGGGCGGGTTGGGACGGGTGGGTTTGGGAAGAGTGACCCAAACCCGCCCTTAGACCCGTCGAGTCAAACGGGTCGGGCGGGCGGGTCGGGCGGGCGGGACGGGCAGGCACTGGTTTTTTTTTAAATATTTGAAATAACTCCAAAAAACTCCAAAAATTGAAATAACTCCAAAAAAATCTTAAAAAATTCACAAAAAATCTAAAAAAATCATATTTGAAAAATTACAAATGAATTTAATTTTTTTTATAAAAAAATTTCTTTTTTCAAACTCGTAAATCCAAAATAATTCAAAGACATATAAGTTTTTTTAAATCCGAATATAAAAAAAAGTGAATAAAATTCAAAAAAATTCGAATTTTAACCGTTGGCGGGTCAAACGGGCGGGTCGGGTAGACGGGCGGGCGGGTCGGGTAGATGGGTCGGGCGGGACGGGTCAAACGGGCGGGTCGGGTAGACGGGTCGGGCGGGACGGGTTCTGACACGGGTTTAGAACGGACGGGTTTAAACGGGCGATTTTTCAAGGGCGCCACCCAAACCCGCCCTTTGACCCGCACCCGCGACCCGTCCGAGTTCAACGGGTTTGGTCAACGGACGGGTTGGGCGGGTAAAAGGTGCGGGCGAAGCGGGGCGGGCGGGACCCGTTTGGGTTTTAGCACTACACTAATACCAATACCCTTTTGGTGCGCCTACGGTTCAATCGAGAAAATAGCCTGCTCCAGCATAACTAACTTATCTTTTAATAAACAAATATAATACTTTTAAAATTTTAAATCTTCCATATTCCAAAGCGCGTGCAGAATTTTTAATGCTCGCTTCTAGACTCCCTCATCAACTGTGCAGAAATTGTATAGTGGAAAAACGCCATCTCTCTAAGCTACATTATCTAATCTAGTTTATTGTATATGACAAAGTGGTATATTCAAATATTTCTACGACCGAAAAAATATTGACAGGTAAAAAATGAAGTAATGGTTAAATCACATATTTACTTTTAATTTGTTAATTTTATGATGAAGTAGAGAATAAGACTGAAAAAAATAACGTGTAGTTAACTATGTTGTTTGTTGGTTGATACTGAGAGTGATGAAAGAACAAAACAAAAGATGATTCGAAAGGCGATTTTAGAAGTGGCGAACAAAAAGTCTCGAATCACAATGGAACTACCAACGATAGGAAGGAGAGGAGAGAGACAACAGTAAAATACAGAGTGACAAGGAGGATAAACTAACCTTCTTCCTCAAATTCCTAAAAAGGCCAAAAATAGAACAAGACTTTTCATTACTGAAAACAAGCTAGGTCAACAAGATGACGAGGAATGAATACGTGTCACGAGAGAAAGGAAGGACACCAAGTATAAGTCAAATCAACAATCTGACGAAAAGAAGGTAGATCGAACAAAATCTGGAGGAAGAAGAGGTAATACAAGACCATTAATGTCACTTTTACAAAGCTTTAAAGAGAAGCTTTATGCTTTCGCTGTTTGGAGAAAGGTCAAATTAAAAAGAGTGCAACTATCTGATTCGTTATTATAAGTGTCATAAATTTGAACATAAAGATGATAGTTGTAAGGGTGCAACTGAAAGACACAATAAAAAGAAGCAACATCTCTTATATAAGAAGGAATCAGACACTCCAAAAGGCACATGTGCTCAAGTACTTGGCCAAACTAAGAAACGAGAAAATCTCACTAAGCGACCTTTTGAACCAAAAATGGCGCAAGCACCACCCCAACTGTCACTTGGTAGGCCACAAATTATTCAACACTATGCGTCGTTCAAGCTTCAACTATGTCATGACACGACTTTCCTACAAAGGATGAGGCTAACAACTATCATCTCTGGTCGTCCAAGGGAGGAACTGATCCCACTGTTTTGTATCTACTTGAGCCAACGCACTAGATTAGGCAAAGAGGACATTAAGGTTTATCTAATGAATGATGGGGTAAATGACTTTATGATAGTTTGCTCTAACAAAGAGATGATTCTCAACTTTTGCAACAACATAATATATATACTCTTCATGTGCAATGCATACAGTTTGGTGTTATGCAGTGGCAACCAACGATTGCAATGGATATTACCCCGCTGCACTACCAGGTGTGGATCTCACTCAGACGGTTACCACTGCAAGCATGGTGCAAGAAAGGTATACAAGATGGTCAGTAAGTTTGGCCATGTACAGTGGTTCCAATCGTTTGGATGCGCAACATGTGATTTCCAAGAAGTCATGGTGTTAATTACCACGGATGATGTTGAAGAAATACCATTCCAGATCATATACAGAAGGGATCGCTACTCTCGCCCGATATTGGTACGCTTACACTCATGGAGACCTCTGAGTCCGAGTCCTTTCCCACCACCTGACCTCAGATGCAACAATCACTTCAGCCTAGAAAGCCAGATGGTAGCTCATTGTCCTCTAGTAATGTGTCAGAAGATATATCACCACCGACATCTGATTTATCTTGACCTCCACAACCACCAACACTAACCTCTAGTAATGACTGGGTCGACATTAAATGCATTTGGCTTGAACAACAAGTCTCATTGGTAATATCTCTGTTGGGACTCATATAGGAGAAAATCATTTCTACTTCCACTAGGCTTCTAGGAGTTTCAATAGCCTACTCTGATGGAATTGCCATTCAGGAAATGCCATAAGAAGAAGGCTACCAGATACACAGACAAAATGAAGAAATGGATATTACTGGGCCAAAGGAGGTAAATATCACATCATGGAAAATGCAGATGAACTGGACTTTTTTGGACCAAATATGGAAGCAAAGTATCAGGCAAAAGTCTACACATGAGAAGAGATTGGCCATGAGACAAAGCAGAATGATCATAAGTGGGCTTTAGGTCCCCTATTCTCCAAGCCCACCATGCTTTAGTAGTACCCCACCAACAATTGCCACCAAAGAAATTGTCCCACATAAGACAAGCCTAGGAGGAGCAAAGGCAAAAATGACAAGGAAGCCCATCTCGCAGCAGGTTAGAGATATAAGGCGAAGTCTAAGGCTGAAGGCCAAAACAGCGCAATGTCAACCAACTGTACGAATCATGGCATTAGAGAAAAAGATACCACGTATGCCACCACTTCCATTTCAGCAGAAGGAGGCCATGCCACTAACGATAGAGGCGGCGATGTTGATATTGCATGCTACGAGCTTACATATCATGGAGCAGGTACATGTGTTATTGGAAGAGGTGGCGGTGGCACATGCACGAACACAGGGAATGCATGCAGAGCAATAGTCGCAGAAGGCACTTCGTGTGCAAGCAGAAGAGGCTGAGGATGTGGCGCCATCAACACCGGTGCTTGATTCGGTACTTCCAAGAAGAATTTTGGGTACTAATGAGTACCTGTAAAAATAAAATGCAGGGATCTGGGATAATGTGAATGAGTGTTTTACTTATTTTGATGACTAGGTTGTATGTGGGGAAATGTACTGGTAGGGAGGGTATTAGATGGAGGTAGAGGTATATGGATGAGGTTTTGGTTGTTCAAGTTATTTTTCTCTAGGATTGTACTACGACCCGTTTTGTCATTTGTTGTCTCCAGCATGGACGCAGCTCTTTCAGCACAATATTCAAGAAGTCACGACGGATGTCGCCTCTAATCATTGTCTTATCGTGTGCACATCAACATCGACACTTCTACCCTCCAACACCTTCAAATTTGATGCTTTTTGGTTAAAGCTCAATGAATTTACAGAATTTGTGCAAATGACATGGCAAAGTACAACTCCAGCTCAGAACCCACAAGCTCTATATGACAAACTAACATTGCTAAGGAAAGAGATCATCTGTTGGAGAAAGGACAAGATTGGGGATTTCAACAGACAAAAAGATACTTGTGATAAGGCAATTAAATGACTCAGTAAAACAGCAGAAACTAGATCGTTAACTGAAATTGAGACCTAAACGATGAAATTGCTCAAACAAAGATATTAGGAAATTGCCACTCATGAGGAGATCAAGTGGAAGCAATGTGCTAAAAGGCAGTGGGTGCTGCAGGGATATAAGAACACAAGGTTTTTTTCAGCTTATGGCATCAGTTCAGAAGAGTGCAAATTGGATACATGCATTGAAAATGAATGGGGTTACACTTGAAAAACACGATGAAAAAGTTGTAATTTTGTTTCGTCACTTCGTGAATCTCATGGGAAGGGAGGAGCAGACAACAATCCATCTAAATTTGGAGCACTTGTATAACCCCAAACATTACGCCTACACTAACATCACCAATTACACAACGAAAGTACATTAAGTAATCAAAACTTGGCTGAACAACAAGTCGTTGGGACCAGATGGCTTCATGGCTAAATTTTACAAACATTTCAATCACATCCTCATTCTGGATTTGTTGATGGTGTTCAACTTTGTGCTCACTAATCCACAAACAACATGGCACCCACTCGATAATTCGTAACACTTATTCTCAAAAAGTCACGCAACCATTCCAACTGACTACATACCTATCAGCCTCATAAATGGGATCCTCGAAATATTTTCAAAAATATTGGCGAATAAACTACAGTCCTACATGTCGACCTTGACTCAGGACACCCAAACATGATTCATCAAAGGAAGGAACATACAAGAGGGGTTTCACTATGCCTAACAACTCATACACAAGGCTACAAGGCAAATGGCAAAAGTGACATTCATGAAAGCGGACATTCACAAGACCTTTTATACGGTCACCTGGACTTTCTTCTCTCTTGTTTACGAGCTAGAGAGCTTCCTCCAATCTTCATACAATGGATGAAAGAACTCATTCTCAAAGGATAGCACAAATATTGTTGAATTCAGTGGTCGAAAGACAAATACAATTAAAAAGAAGGGTAAGGCAAGGTGATCCCTTGTCACCTTATCTCTTTGATATTGTTATAGACACTCTGGGCAAGTGGATGGATGATTTGCATGATATGAGGTACTTCTTGTTGGATTAAACTCGTCTTTTGTTTGACAATTTGCAAAACAAAACAATATTAAGGTTGCATAATTGAGTTTTTGGTGAGTTGCAGGTTTATACAGGTATAATATGATGATGCAAATGTTCCATTATGCATGTACAAGTCATGACGATCACAATGATATCAAAATCAAGTCACAAGGGCAAAAATATAGGCTTCACAGAACCATGTGTTACCATAACGCATTGACAATCTATCATAACAGATTCCCTACCCGTCATAACGGGTTGCCCACCCGTCACAACGAGTTCTCTTGTAACAGACGGATTAAAGAGGAGAAGTGTAGAAGACAGAAATTTTTTCACAAGCTTGACAGAGACTTGTGTTACCATAACGTATCAGCCACCTGTTATAACGGGTTCCTAATTTGTCACTGCGGATTCCCTAAAAAAATAGCATACTTTTTTTACTGAAACATTAATAAAAGTATTTACCTGATCATATGTTCAAAATTCTTTTTTTAAGTATACATTTGCTTATCTTGTTTACATATTCCATCATACGGAACAGATCTAATACGGAACAATTATGAACCAAGTGTCTATTCGTAAATTTCAATTATATTTAATAATTTAGTTTTATAATTTAATAAATTTAATACAGTAATGTCTTATTCGACTAAGTTTAATATTTAATAAAAATGTACATATTTAAATTTATGTTTAAGTTTGTTCGGCTATGTAAATTAATCCCTCCCTGCCACCGTATGTGTATCACACTATCACTGCATCACCGTATCTACATAGCGTATATACCATTTTGCAGTGGTCGATTACATCACACGCATTACAATTTGCAAATTGCTTTGAAGTTTCAAGTGATATTTATCAAGTCTATTTCAAATTTTAAAATGTAAACGTTCGATCTGAATCGTTAAAAACGTTATTCATACTAAAATTTATTTAATGATAATTTTTTTTATTTATATAATTTTTTTACTATTTTATGGAATGAGTTAAATTCATTAAATTGAAGAATTTTGTAATCGTTAGATCAATGTATTTTTCATCTATTCGATAAAACAATATAACAATTGAAAATTTTGAAAAGTTTAATTTCTAAATAAATTTTAATATGAATTATATTTTTAACGGTTCGAATTTGTTATTTACACTTCAAAATTCGAGAAATATAATCACAAGAAAAGTAGAGCCCATATTTGCACAAACATCTTAATCTTACTCATATTTATTCAGTTCATTTAGTAGGTTAGTTTTGTTCTAGAAAGTTCATTTAGTACTACTAATTAATCCATCGGAGCAGGATAACTGAAATACAATGATCCGCAGGAACAATGCGCGCGCAACGAAAGCTTTCTTTTCTTTCTAGTTTCTCCGACCCCTCCACCAATGATACAACTACAAATTAAATTCCGAAGAAAAGAAATCAATAGAAAATTACAAAGCACGAGCAATCCACATCCTCCCTTGATCCAGCATCTACCTATCCAACAATAATATATACCGCGCTGTTTGTTTCTTCAACAACTTAAACCGATTATTAAAAGCAAGAAAAAGCTCTTGCCTTTTTCCTCTCTCTTCAAAGTTCAAACCACCATTGCTTGTATTTCGATTCCCTAGAAAGGTTCGAATTCTGGCCCCTGTTTGTGCCACGCGCTGGATTAGATTCCTTCCCTCGTTATTCGATCCTTTGATTTGTGCGTATTTTATTTGTAGCTAAGGATTTTATATTTCTGGTGTTGAGATCTTTATTGGGTAAGAGATGGGTGGTTCTGGTGGACAAAATGGATGGATTTTGGATTATGGGGCTATCGAAGAGGATTTGCGTGGATCTGAGCTACTATGGGCTCCTCAATTCGCCGAAGATCCTACTGCCTCCTGGTAATTTGATGCTCTTCTCTTAGAATTTGTTTGATTCAAGTTGCTTAGAGGAATGAATTGTTCAACTTCGCTTTGGCACTTTTGATTTGCTGATTCATCAATTAAGTAGTAGAAAGTTTGAAACTGGTCAGTTAATTTCAAGGAAAAGCTCTTTTTTTTTTGAAGTTCAGATTTAACAATCGAGTATGATATCGTCTGATGTGCTTGGTCTCAAGGGAATAAATCGTCCCTCGATTTACCGTGTTTCTTTTTAAGTATTGCTGATTTTTTTCTGATAAAAATAGCCGATCTCTCGCTTTACTGATTTCCTGACAATAGTTGCTAAATTTTGAAATTAAAATTCTGCTTAATTAATGCGTGTTATTTTTCCTATTTTTCTTTCTTTTTTTCCTTTTTTGTTGAAAATATCGTTGGGACGTGTTTGACACGGTACGAACTGTCCATTCCAAATTTTCATTTAAATTAATAAAATGCGTTATTTACAAATCTGAGCTCGTTCATCCCAAATTTTTTCCATTAGAAAAGTTGGTGAAGGCATCAATCTGATAAAGCCCTCGTGTAATCAATTTTGATAATCCATAGTTGCAGTTTGACATATTTCAGTATCTCTTTTGCAGTGTGATCTTTGGTTTTGATGATTCTCAAAAAGAGACTAACAACGCTGATAATATTAAGAAAAGGTAAATATCCTAGCTTATTATTTTGGAAAATTGAGTAATTTTGGTTGGTTATTTTTGTCTTTTGGTAGACATTAATTAAGCACAAAAGAAGCCAAGGAAGCTCTAGAAAGTTAAAAGAAAACATAATGATATAGCCAGGAATAGCAAAGCAACCATATAAGAACTAGTGTTAGACCCGTGTTACAGTATAAATGCTTGTTGTAATCTAAATTGGTGTATCTTTTGCACAGAGCAAGGCAGGAGTCATGTGCCCCACCAGGTTCCAAGGCATGCCGTGAGAAACAAAGAAGGGAACGACTTAATGAAAGGTTTTTACCAGTCATTGCCGAGATTTTGTCTTGAGTGGTAAAATTGGTGCCTGTTCTTTTGCATGTACTGACATTATTTTGTTCTAATCAAAATGCAGGTTCAATGAGCTGTGTGCAGTTTTAGAACCCGGCAAGCCCCCGAAAGCCGATAAGCTCACTATTCTCCATGATGCTACCGACCTCTTGAGCAAGCTACGTGCTGAGGCAGATGAACTTAAGAAATCAAATGAATCTCTCCAAGACAATATTAAAAGCCTCAAGGTAATAACACGGCAGTTCAAATAAGGCAGGTTACGCTACAGCTGCATAAAAGGAATTAACATAAAGCCAATCTAATTAATTTATTGCTCTGTTGTTGCTCTGTGACAGGTGGAGAAGTTGATTCTAAGGGATGAAAAATCAAAGATGAAGGCTGAGAAGGAGAAGATAGAACAAATGCTTAAGAGCACTAGTATCACCCCACAATTTGTGCCATGTCAGCCAGTTCCTGGCACCATTTCTTACCCGATACCTGAACATGCTCGAAATAAATATGTCACATATCCAAACTACCAGCCAGCTGCTTTCTGGCAATGGATACCACCTGCAACTCTCGATACAACAAAAGACCCTGTTCTCTGGCCTCCTGTTGCTTAATTACCTTGATTATTATGAAAAAGGGTAGTTCTCCAATTGTATTTTACTAAGGATAGTATACCCGGCTTTTGATTCAATTTAACCATGATTAAATATTGTAATGGTCCATTGAAGTGGTCCGGCTCTATCTCTGATGTTGTAACCTGGGCTCAGTCTCCTTGTAAAAGGTGGAGGCAATTCATGTCACGCTGGTGATGGTTTATTTTAACCAACTTCTTTTAGTTAAAATCATGATATAATGGTGTTTTTCTCAGTTGGCTATTTATTAGCAGAACAATTCGTAATCTTATAGAACTTGAAAAATGAGTTAAATGAATCGTGAGTTTTTCCTTTTTGTGTTCAATTTTATATCAACAGAAATCCCAAGGCAAATTTCTTCTTATATCGGAAAATCTGACTACATGTTGGTTTAGCATCACAGCAGCAGTTTGCAAAACCGAAAGGATTGGAATTGCTTGACAAATCTCAAATTTTGTTATCAGAATATGCGAAAGATTTTTCTTGTGCCTTTTGAATGAAGATCCTCAGATAGTACCCATTTGATAACCGAAAGAAACTGGAATAGATCTCACAGTATTTTATCTTCTGATCCATTAAGCAATAAGAAGGTGCAACGTTATCAGGTATCACAAATTTATTATAAGAAGCTGGCATCAATCAGCAAACAAACACTAAAAAATTCACCTCCTTTATGAATATTAATGTTAAGAGCTTCAACTGCGTGGTTAGAAAAAAAAAAGAGCCATGATTTGCACTCCTTCCTGTGTGTGAGAACTCAATTGTATAGAGGACCAGAGGGTCATTTTGCATGCGATGTCCAATTGGATTGTGGTTGTGTTACATGATTCACCCGATAAAGAATCATCCATTATGCTCTTACCAGATGTTCTAACAGCCAACCGAGTTTAGAAGATTCGTTTGTTGTCCCCAAATAGCATCCTGTGTATGCATTCCGACAGTAGGACCAATTCTGCAGGGGGTTGATCAGCTAGTGTTAGAAGGTGGTCGTGCCAGATACGCCTTCATAAGGACATCGGATGAGGAGGTGGCTGGTGGCTGGTGGCTGGTGTTTTCTGGTACACTCAAGTCGTAAAGGTCGCATATTATTCTTTTTGGCCAATTTTGTCTCCTGAGGTTCCCGTTGGTCAAGAGTATGTTGCCATAGAAGTAGCCAGAGGAGGAAAGTATAGTATCTTTCATGGAGCGGGCATTTTCCACAGGACTTTTGAGGTGTGACTGACGAATACCCTGGTCGATGAGGAATGTGCGCGTGCCTTTGGATATATATTGGCCTGATGATATATCATTGTACACGTACATCTATGATATATCATCAGAAGGCGACCTGCTATATCATTGTACACTTACATCTACGATTGTTGCGGTATCCACAGATGTGGCAATCGGGCGGATCACAGGTCAAGTCGGATCAGGTCGGTTCCGGATCATCTAGTGTCGGGTTATTTCGAATTTTTGGTCATGTTGGTACAAATCGGGTCGGTATCTGGTCGGGTATCTGGTGTCGAGTCATTTCGGATTTTGAGTCATATTAGGTCAAGTCGGGTCGGTGTCGTGTCATCTAATATTGAGTCATTATTAATTTCGGGTCATATTAGATCGGTTTCGTGTTAGGTTGCGGGTCACTTCAAGTCACAGGTTAAGTCAGGTCGGGTTAAGTCATTTAATGTTGGATTATCAGGCTTGGAGATTGAATATTATATTTTTTTGAAATTTTTTTTAAAGAGGTAGAAAAGTTGCTAATCAAACGATTTCTGGATCAACAAAAGTTGCAATTTTCAATCTCCAAGTATATTTCAATATGTAGATCATGTTCAACGGTTGAATCGGTCGTTGAGATTTTAAAATTAGAGATACAATGTAGAGCATTAGAGATTTGGTGTTCTATGAAGCACCCTAACCTATATATATATATATGAGGAGAGATTCGTAGCCGCCATCCATTTCATAGCCGCTCGCAACTGCTCCATCATACCAAGTGTAAATAGTCGATTCGAACCATTGAAAACATTCTCCATACTAATGTAGACTTGGAGACCAAATTTTATATTTTTTAATTTTTTTACTATTTTATCGAAAGAGTTGAAAATTGAATGTTTGTAAATTGTTAGATAAATAAATTTTCAATTCATCCGATAAAATATTAAAAAATTAAAAAATATAAAATTTGGTTTCCAAGTCTATATTAATATGGAGAATATTTTCAACGGTCCAAATCGGTCATTTACATTTGCTACCATAGAGCGATTGCGAGCGGTTGGAAATTTGGTGGCTACGAATCTCTCCTCATACATATATATATATATATATATATATATATATATATATATATATATATGAGGGATCCGTAACCGCCATCCATTTCGTAGCTGCTCGCAACTGCTCTATCATACGAAGTGTAAATCGTCGATCTGGACCGTTGAAATACTAATGTAGACTTAGAGACGAAATTTTATATTTTGAAATTTTTTTACTATTTTTTCGGAAGGGTTGAAAATTGGATGTTTGTAAATCGTTAGATAAATAAATTTTCAATCCATCCGATAAAATAATAAAAAAAATCCAAAAAAGTTAAAATTTGGTTTCCATGTCTATATTAATATGGAGAATGTTTTCAAATTTCAATGGTCCGAATCGGCCATTTACATTTGCTATCATGGAGCGGTTGAAAGTTTGGCAATTACGAATCTATCCTCATATATATATATATATATATGATGAGGGATCCGTAGCCGCCATCCATTTCGTAATCGCTCGCAATCGCTCCATCATATTAAGTGTAAATAGACAATCCGGACCGTTGAAAACATTCTTCATACTAATGTAAACTTGGAGACCAAATTTTATTACTATTTTATCAGAAGGATTGAAAATTAAATGTTTGTAAATCGTTAGATAAATAAATTTTCAATACATTCGATAAAATAGTAAAAAATTAAAAAAAATGTAAAATTTGATTTCCAAGTCTATATTAATATGGAGAATGTTTTCAACGATTCGAATCGGTCATTTACATTTGCTACAATGGAGCGATTGTGAGCGATTGAAAATTTGGCAGCTACGAATCCCTCCTCCCTCTCTCTCTCTCTCTCTATATATATATATATATATCACTTGACAGTTGAACTTGCATATTTTGTGCAATTAGCTTTTTCATTTTGAAAAAGAGCTACCTCCCTCCTTAGATAACCTGAAGAACTGTTTGTTCGTTTTGATTCACTCAGTACCAGAAAATAACTTATCTTCCTGAATAACCTAGCCTGAAAATTCACAAGTACTACAGAGTGCCTGTAATCCCGAATCAGAGAGCTAAGATAGTAATGCATGCTGAGCTCTTTGGTCACAACTAAACAAGCTGATATATATCTTATCATCATTATTTTTAATTTATTCCAGCAGCAACAAAACTACCATAATCATCATAATAAATTGAACAACAGCCTCATAACTGGTACATAATAGAAAGAATATATGCAATTATGATCAGATCCTCAAAACTCTTCCTACAACCCTTTGCCCTGACAAAGATATATAAAACCATGATGAGTCTTCAAATGGCAACAGATCATCTTTAGAAAAAATCAAGATCAATATTTCTAGTCTGTTACTGATAATGGAAATAAAATAAAGTATAATAAGACTTGAGCATACCAGTAGCATTACAAAGGAAGATTCTTGTGGGTGTAAACAACACCTTCATCACCGTTCACTACTTGCCCATTTCCTTTCAAAATCCTGCAAAAATTTTACCAGAACTTGGTATTTTCTAAAGCTTGAAGCCAATAATATCAAGACACTTCATTGTGCAACAAGTTAACCTTTTTTTACTTTAAATTTCTATATTTTTATTGTGCTTGTTTACAAGCTTTGCTAATTATCAAGAACCAACTCTTAACCTAGTGGCTAAAAGCAATGCTCTCAGTGGAGGACATTAGGTCGTATAATTTGACATTTGACAAATCTAGATTTGAGTGGCATAGACCCTCATCTCTACATCAAATAAAAAAAAGGCTTTTCTTACTATCTATAATTCTATATGAACTTGAATTTACAAGATTTGGAATATTAAACATTTCTGGTGGATAATATGCAAGAAAGCAAAGCATCAAAGGGAAACTAAACACAGAAAGAAATAGATTTATATGACCAATGTTACAAAGTAAGATTACCATCTCGTTGTCAGAAGACCCTCAACACCAACAGGTCCCCGTGCATGAATTCTACCTGTACTTATTCCAACCTGCACACCACAGAAACATCACAAACTGAAAACTCAAGTAGCTACTCAGTCGAGAAATTAAAAATGCATCTAAAACATTGTACTTAGTCAGTACCTCAGCACCTAGTCCAAACCGAGCTCCATCAGAAAACCTTGTGCTTGCATTATGGAAGACAGCAGCACTACGAAGAGGAAGGTATAGTGTGTGTGAGAGAGAGAGACAGAGTTCACACATTAAGTATCCAAACTTATAACCATTAAGAAGCAGTAGTTAATGCACAATAAAATATACCTATCAACTTGTTTGAGGAAGATATCAGCAACCTCATCATCTGAAGTGACAATACAATCGGTGTGTGCACTGAAATTGTTAAATACAATTAAATAATGATCAAAAGATACACAAAATATGCTCACAGTTCTAAGAAGTGTTATTATACCTCCCATAGCGGTGGATATGATCAATGGCAGCATGAACATCATCAACAAACTCAACAGTGCATGCCAATGAGCTGTACTCATGATGAAAGCACTCTACCTTAGGAAGGCTCAGTTCTTTACTAGCAATTGATCCTCCAAAAATTACCACTCCTGTCACAGGTTGTCCAAACGTCAACCCAGAGATACACATGTACTAGAATAAAAATTTGACAACACTGAAGTTCAAGAACCTTTTGATTCCAGCTCAAAAATGATGTCATTTATGCCTGCTGATTTTAACAAGCTCTTATGCACAAGCAAAGTTTCCTGGAAAACCAAGTAATTAAAAAAAGTAAAGAAATGAGAAACAAAAAATACTACATTACATGTTCGAGTAGATGAGGTAAAAGAAAATATAAGAACCATAGCATTGCATGCTGCTGGATAGTCAATTTTCGCATCCAATACGATCTTCTTTGCCATGCTCATGTCAGCTGATTTGTCAATATACACATGACATATGCCATCTGGAAAAAAAGAGTCCAGAATTTTAGTTTGCTTTAGCTAAAAAATCTCTTGGGTCATTTTTTTCTTTTAAAAAAACTATCAATCTATTTGGGTGTGTCGAAAGATCCATGAAATACCTGAGATTCCGAAAAGAAATAAGCTTGGTTAAACTAATCCATACAACAACAACAAAGCCTTTAGTCCCAACAAGTTGGGGTAGGCTAGAAATGCAACTCAATCGGAGTTTAAACTAATCCATAAAAAAATAGCTTCAGAATATTACCAGCATGTCCTAAAACAGGTATCTTTGTTGATGCCTTGATTTGAGACACAAGCTTATTACTTCCTCTTGGGATGACAAGATCGATCACATCATCAAGCTACAAAATAAACATTACAGATTTGCTTTAGTTTGCAGCTCCTTTTAAATAGACAAATTAAAGTACTTGAGTTCTTTTACTCCGTCTAGACTTTAGAGGCTATATAAGGAATGATGGAATTTATAAGTACACTTGTTCACCTTCAGCAAATCTGCAATCTCATTTCTTGACGTCACAAGACCAATGAGTCCTTTGCCAACTGATGCTGGAATTGCTCCAGTAATAACCTTCAACAGATAAGAAAAAGGAAAAGATGTCTTACATTATCAAGTTCCATCAGGCATATTTTTCTTTTCCTTTTTCCAATGATAGCTGGTAAAACTAAATCACATACCTTGTGCAAAATTGCATTGGATCTCATTGCCTCCTTACCTCCTTTCAGAAGTAGCCCATTGCCACTTCGAATTGCCAATGACGCGATCTGTGATTCCAAGAGAAATAAGATATTAAACAAATCATGAAGCTCACTTCAGCAAGCAAGATGTAGTTGATATCAGACATGCAAGAAAGGTATCTAGGGTACTGAGTTGAATTAAAACAGTTTTTTTTTAAAAAAATAAATACATGAAAAGTAGTGTTTTTATTTTTTAAAAGAACCTGTCGTGACATACCTGCACTAAAGCATCTGGACGGGACTCAAACACAATAAGAAGAACACCCAAAGGGCTTGATGTCTTCTCCAGAACCAACCCATCAGCGACCTGGAGAATATTAAGGATTTTGTGCACTCAACATACTATTAGAGAAATAGCAGGGTTTGAAATGTAAATAGGTGCTTAATTGAACTGCCAAAAAAGCATAGTTTTCTATTTTTGTTCTTTTTTCCTACATTTCAGTAAAATTAAACAAAAGGTAAGAAGGAAAACACCAATCAGATAGCTAAGTGGCCAAAATACATATGGTCAGGATGATAGTCTTGTGGCATAGTGAACAAACCAAACCAGAACTGAGATTTATTCAATACCAAAACTTGAAATGTAAAGGCTGACCTCTGTTCTTTTGAGTATTTGACCTATTGGATCGTCCATGTTAGCAAGTACTCGGATGGATTTTGCTAGGCCAGATATCTGTACAGAATTTTGCAAAAAAAAAAAATGTGAGTACAAACAAAATTTAGTCTAACTAATCAGGTTCTGTTGTCTAATCACAGCAGGAGCAATTGATAGACACGGAAATAACCATAACTAGGAAGTCTCTCTTTCAAGGAAGCATACAAACTTTTTGATCTAGTTTATATTGCTTCTTCTGAGACGTGTATTCACAGACTTGTAATAACTCACAATTACCTTTCCAGGTTTAAGTGTCAACCTAGAGACTAAAGCCTTCTCATAGCCCGCTTGCTGCGCAGCTTCAACATCAGCCTCATTTTCTGCTCTGATTTTAGCTTCATTGGCTTCTAATGCATCAGCTACATCAAGAAGTATCTTCTTTCTCTCCTCTGATGATATACTCTATTTATAAACAAGGTACAGATAATAAACTCTAATCCAACAAAAAAAAAGAAAACATTAATGTGTAAGATTCTGTAACAGACTGTAAGAAAAGATTTCATATTTTATGATTTTCTTTGTTTATTTGAATATTTTTTTGATAACATACAGAACATACATGCATACAAGTCATCCCTTTGAAATAGGTTCAAGTGTCACCACTCATAAAGTATTGATGACAGAGGAACTACATTTAAAATCTAGAACAATTTTATTGCAACATAAATGTACCATATATGCCACGTGTTTTGAGCTGAAAAGAAAATGTATACTCATATACTTGCAGCCAGAAATTGTAGTGTAATAATGGTTAGCATTTACCTGGAGACGGCGGGAGCAATCTCTTGCTGAAACCGCCATGTCACGGGGGCTAATCTCTTTTATAGAAACCACAATCTCTTTCAGCATGCTTCTTGTTGGGAAGAGAGTTCCCACCTTCTTTCCTTGTAGGACTTTCAGAATACTATCTCTTGTAAAACCACTGCAAGCCACATCGAAAATTCAAAATTCATATCATTTTACTGACCATGTACTACTGGTACAGAATGCTTCAGTACTGGATCCGACTGCTATAGCACCAATATCCAGTACTGTAATTGTTCCTTTGCATCTCTCAACAAAAATAATGTATGGATTATAACAAAAAGAAGGCATATTTTCAAAAAGCACCTAGTTATTACAACAGGAATTTGACTAGCAGCACACACTGCAGCCTTGACTTTAGCTTGCATGCCTCCTCGACCAACCCTCGATTTATCTCCAAATGTGATCGTCTCATCGTGCTTTTCTTTTATGTAGGTGTCAATGAGCTCTGACTTACTATCGCTAGGTGGACCATTGTAAAGCCCCTCAACATCACTCAACAATATAAGAAGGTTGGCATTTAATTCCAAAGCTAATAGTGCAGCCAAACTGTCATTGTCCCAGAAGATTCCAGAAGAATCCTGAGAGCAAAAAATGAACAAAACAGTTATTCTGTACAGTAGTTTAGGAACAGTATTGTGGGTTTAAACGAGAAAGTAAATTGAGCCTAATGTGAACATTGCTCAAGATAAAAGTGTATCTGAGGCATGATTGTATCAATGGGGCTTTCTTGCAGACTAAATTAGTCCTAAATGAGAACTAAGGAATTTTGAAGAAACAACTATTTTAATTGTGCCCCAGAATTTAGGCTCCGAATTTTTTTATTATTAAAAACCATCATAAATTAAATATTAGTAGTAACATATGTAACGACGGCAATGTCGACTTATTTTTTATTAAATGCTTGTTTAACTAAATTATCTAAAACATAAGGTGCAAACTGGTATCTGGATACCAAAATGAACTTAATTGGACAAAGTCTGTTTAATTTTAGTATTTGACAAATATATGCTTTCATCCTATATGAAAAAAATAAATATGAAGTTTCGTGCTACTATAATAAGTTGCATGCAAGACGTTTGTCGTTTTTTCCTTTAATATTATCAAATCTTGAAGAATGTGTTAATGGCATAATTCAATAGAACATACAAGTATGTAATTATATGTATTGATGACGAATGCGTTACATATTTATTATGTCCCCCATGTACTCATATTCAGTAGGTTGTGATTACAAGAAAATAAAAGAAGTAAAACATATTTTTGCTTAAAGAAACATATATGCTAAACGACAAAGTATGTTTTATTTTAGTATTTGATTAATACATGCTTTCATCATATATTGAAAAAATAAATATCAAGTTGTGTGCCACCACAATAATTTGTATGCAACTCTTTTGTCGTTTTTTCCTTTAATATTATATCAATTCTTGAAGAATGTGTTAATGGCATAATTCAATAGAACAAACAAGTATGTAATTCTATGTATCGTTGAGGAAGCCGTTACATATTTATTGTCCTCCATCTACTCGTATTCACTTTCACAATTAGTACGGCTTCAATAATTGCGCTTGCTTGGAGCAAGGTACAAGTGCAATGCATACAATTGCCTCACCTCTGTGCTTAAGTGCATAAGGTGCTCACTTTAAAGTTCAAACTGCACTGTCTTGTACCATATCACCACTTTGGAGGTCAGAATACAATTGCAGGCCCAATTCTACAACTTAAGAAATATGAAATAATGTTATATGAAAAACCTCATAAGGAGCCTTTCTGGTACTAACGGCATCATTCTCATTGAATACTGGTATCACTTTAAGTGACAGTAAGGAGTTCACAGTATGGCAGAGTTGTTTTCGAAATTCTGAATCCTTGAAATCATTATCAGTGACAAGAAGCTGAGATGACGCCACATCAAGCTGCAATTCAATTTGTATGCAACATAAATTACCGGATGAATAAAATAATGAGAATATAAGGTTGAAATTAAAAAATCAAAGTAAACCGAATATAAAAAAAAATGTCACCTGACTAAACAAGGCATCGTAGAGAGCCATTAGGCCACTCTGGCCAACAGCTGCGCATGCCTTCCCATCAAGCTCCATTTGTGGTTTTTGAAGATCAGAAAAACTGTATGGGAAAAATAAAAAATAAAAGAAAAAGCAAAGAAAGACAAAAGAGTGATTACCAATACATGTAGAAGTAGAACAATCACACTAAAAGAAAAGGAATAGAAATCAAAGAATTGAAGAGTTAATGAGAGAAAAGTACCTGCTATTGAGAAGTTTTCTATACCGAAGGCGTTGCCGCCCCACACCAACAGCACCTGAAGTCACAAAAATAACCTCATACCCCTGAGTGTTCAGATCTTGTAGCTGCATTCATGGAATACATTTAAATCATAGTTGTAAAAATTGCATGCAAAGGTAAACGAAATGAAAATATTTCCTGACAACTTCAGTATCGTATTTCTACCTGCTCAAATATAGAACCCATTCGACCAATAGCCAATCTCCCATCCTGCCTCGTCACAACCGCAGTTCCGACCTAATAAATTGCAAGAAAAAAACAAATAAATTGATTAATTGAAGTCACTGACGCCCTTCAGGGAACAGAAAATACGTATTTCTGCACGCATGCATCGGTAAAAAGAGCAGAAATTAAAAAAAAAACAAATTTGGAAAAAATAACAAAACTTAACAAAAACCAGGCGAGCGCTCTGGACTAAGCTGATCAGTACTGCTGGCAGCACACTTGAACAGTATCATACAATAACACGCTAAGAGCGTCGTTTAAGGTGACGGATAGGAGGTGATAAGCATCGAAAACAAAGAGAAAAAAGAGACTAACTTTGACGACTAGGCGCTTGACGTCCCTGACAAATGCTCTTGTTGGATCCATCGTCGCAAATTTTGCGATTTTCTCTCTGAAATGGCAATTTACGAACGGTGTGAGCAGCTCCTCTGTATCACTCGCGAAGCCGCCGCGTCGCTAAATACACAAACTATAACACCTGACTGGAGTCCGTCTCTCTCTCGTCTCTCTCTCTCTCTTGACGCAGTCTAACATTCGACTCTTTTTAAATCCGAATGAATTGTTCAATGTTATCTGGTGTTATTTCCACCGATTTTCTTGATAATACAAATTAAATTAATTAATTATAAATAAACAGAAATAATATATGAGAATCTCGAAAAATAGAAAAACTAACACCGTCCATTAAACTATCTAATTCTTCTGTCGCCTTTTGTACTTTAATTTTTTTAAATAAAAATATTAATAATTTATTCAACTTTTAAGTTATATTTAGATATATTTTTGTAATAACTTTGTCTAGCCTTGTTGAGATCGTAATTGGCTTATTTTTATCGCCGCAAGTCAACGAGTTGTAGATATTTGAGTCTACTTCCATCGCGTCGAGTCTGATTTGTGATCGGAGTAACGAGCGATTCAAAATTGAATCTTACGCAAACTCGTAATAAAAAATACTAATTAAGACATAAGTTGAAGATGATGTCAAATTTGAGATGCACATTCCTCCGTCCAAATCAGACTCGACGTGATGAAAAACAGACTCAGATGTCTACAACACGATGGCTTGCGAGGTTAAAAACATTAATTAAAGTTTCGACGAGCGTAGTCGAAGTTTCTACAAAAAATATTAAGTATGATTAGCATTTTTTAGGTAATTTTTTGTAGCAACTTCGATTACGCTCGTCGGGACTGTAATTAGTTTTTTATCATCGCAGTTCATCGAGTTTTAGATATTCGAGTTTACTTTCATCACGTCGAGTCTGGTTTGTAATCGGAGAAACGAGCGATTCAAAATCGAATCTGATGCAAAGTCGTCATGAAAATTATAAATTAAGACATAAGTAGAAGATGATGTCAAATTTGACATGCATATTCCTCCGACCGCAAATCAGACTCGACGAAATGGATGTAGACTCGGATATCTAAAGCTCGATGGCTTACGATGATAAAAAAAATTAATTACAGTGACGAGCGCAGCCGAAGTTGCTACAAAAAATTACCTAAAAAATGCTAATCATACTTAATATTTTTTGTAGCAAATACGGCTATTCTCATTTGAATTGTAATTAGTTTTTTTAACGTCGCAAGTCGTCGTGTTGTAGAATCCGAGTCTACTTTCATCCCGTCGAGTCTGATTTGCGGTCGAAGAAAAGTGCATCTCAAATTTAACACCATCTTCAACTTATGTCTTAATTAGTAATTTTTATCACGAGATTGCGTTAGATTCAATTTTGAATCGCTCGTTTCTCCGATCACAAATCAGACTCGACGCGATGGAAGTAGACTTGAATATCTACAGCTTGTGAGATTGCGGCGATAAAAATAAGCCAATTATGATCCCGACGAGCGGAGCTGAAGTTGTTATAGAAACTTACCTAAATACAACCGAACACAAGAATATTAATATTTTTTAATAATATAATATTCATCGTACAAAAGGTTGAATTTTTTTATGTTTCACCTAAAAAATAAAGAATAACATATATGACCCTGAATTCAGATCTTTGATAATAATGATCCTATTTTTTAACGTTCACGTTCACATATGTTATCTAGACGCATTTATTGAGAGGTACTTAGAATTTCTTTTTAGTATGTTTTAATATTTAAGTACCCTCTGAACGCATGCATCTAGATAATACATGTGAACATTAATTAAATATTAGGGTCATTATCGTCAAAGATTTGAATTCGGAGTCATAAATATTATTCTTTATTTTTCCAGATAAGTCATAAAAAATTCAATCTCTCGCTGTACATATATATTCAAATCAAGAAATCAAATGGACGATATTCGCAATACCGTTTATTCAGCCATTTTCTTTTTGACATGTGTTTCTTTTGACAAATATTTGCAATATTGTCCATTCGCAATACCGTCCAATTAGCCTTTTCTATTTTTCGAGCTTCCCAAATACTCTTTTACTCTAAATATAATTTATTTAATTAATTTCTAATAATAATAAAAATCGATTATTTGTAGGCGATGTAAAAACGGTATCCTCTGCGTGCATTTTTGCGTACTCACTCTATTCAGGTTTATTTGAACCGTCAGATTAAAGATCAACGCTCGACTGTTACTGTCACACCCCAGAAATAATGACAAGCTTAAGGGTGTTAATCCCGCCACGTGTACTTGATTTCAAGTACACGAAAGGCTTAGTTGACCACTTGAAATATAAATAAGAATAGTTTATTATACTTTATTTAAGGAAAAGCACACACATTTTTTTTTTTCACACAATACATGAACATCCAACAAATACATATATATATAATTCAGCGTCTGAACACAAAGATTTCAGCGGAAGCTAAACAAAATAAAATACATACATAGGAGGACGATCCCATCAAAGGACGTGGGATCGACCCTAACTAACCTACTACAAACTAATCCTAACAAAAGAATAACAAGGAAACAACTTAAGTGATCTTCAAAACGGAAGACGCCGGACTCCATCCTAACGCTCTCCTCTGGACAGCAAAAGAACTCATGCTCCTTACCTGGACCCCACAACCAACCGTGGAACGTGGGTAAATTATAAAAATTTACTCAGTGTGGTTTAAGGTCCAGCCTTTGGGATTATATCCGATTCAAGGTTGGACCAATCACATTTACTGAAAATGCCTGTATTTAGTTACTAAACCTAACTTGTATTTAGTTCAACCATTAATTAATTTAAATAAATAACTAAATCTATCCAAAGAGACGATACGAGAAAGAAACCCAAAATATATGTGAGGAATAGTAGTATATGCTAACTAATATGAGAAGGCATCAAACTCCCATACAATTGTTCAAAGAATCAAATTTCATAACCCCGGGTGTAGGACTTCAGGATTCGCCCCCTTAGACGGGTCTAGTATGTCAGCCGCCAATCTAAGGGTATCGTTAGACGGGTCTAGTATATCAGCCGCCAATCTAACTTAATTCTGAGTTTCCAGAACGAAACGCCCTGGTAATAGCATGAGCGGCTATAAAAGCACACACTCGATCAAAAGCGAACCGAGAAGCCTACCTTACAAAGAGAAAATTATAAACATAAACTCTCGGTCTCAGCCGTCATACGGAAATAAGGAACCGACTACCCGTTTGAATAATAATAAAAAGGGAACTCCCTGTACTAGTTAAAGCCAAGGGGAGGCCCAGATTTCCCCGTTACTTGCTAAGAGTTATTAGGGGAACCCCTTCGAATATTTAGAGATCTCGAAACATCGGCTAATAGAAATATATAAAGAACGGAATAGCTCCAATACTTCACATATGACACGCAATACTCTAAACTGAGAAACCGAACCTTAATCACTCAAAGGAAGATATTATAATATTTATACTAGTAAGGATCTTGAAAATCAAACACTCGAACTGGCACTACGAGCCACCAAGTGATGGTCATCGATGGTGAGCAGTGGTCGAATGTCCTTAGGGACATCCCGAGAAATGGACCCCACGGGCGAAACCGTTTACCGTACGTAATCCATCCTCACGATGCCCCCAAACTACATCCGTCCTAGCTAGACTCACCGGCCCGACTCTCATCACTCCCAACGAAAATATATAAATAATATTTGATACGCATCTACCTATAAGTAGTCTAATAGCCTATACGATCCATATAACAGATCTCACGTGCAATATGAATGCAGGTGACATGCAATGCAGGTTGGTCAAAATAGTTGGTTCAATTACCAATATGAATTCATGACAGTTCAAAATCTACGAGCCTGATTATAATTTGTTGGTAATTTGGTACTGCAGTTCAATTTAGGTAAGACTGGTAGGTCCTAATTTAAGAGAGAGAAAGGAATATAATCCCCAGGAATCCACACCTGGAAAGAAGCGCTAGCTACTCTATCGAAGGATCTGCTGCGTCCACGCTGACCTCAGCGTCGTATGCAGCTGCGTCAGTCTCGTCCCCTGTGTGCGGGTCCGAGTCGACTAGGTCTCCTATTTATTTATTTCGAGTTTGTTTAATTAGTCGAGGGACTTGTAACATATTAAGTGAAATCAAATGACAAGGTAACGGCGTTTGAGACGTCCTTGATGCTCCTAATTTATTTTATTCAATATTATCACTTAGTCAAGTCTTGCGTGCAGTGTTCCCGGCTGCACAGTGAGTGTGGGTACAATCACTTGTTTCTGTCCTTTTAATTTAAATGTGGTTCTGAGTGTGTTACTATTCTCATTATTCAATGTGACGTCCGGACGATAAGGCAAAGAATGTAAATAACACATCACGATGAAAGCATGTTATAAAATCAACTACTTTTAGTTGGACTTTTATTATTTAACTAATCAAAAGAAGAAACAAAAATAGTTAATTATATACTAACGAATATGTGTAATTATATTAGTTATGCGTTTATAGAGGAATTGATCAATATATAATATTATTTATATAATTATACTTAGTTCAATATGGTTGGTGGTGATTCGAGTGTACTTAATTAAATATATATTTATATATATATATAAGTTCATATATAAGTATATATATATATATATATATATATATATATATATATATATATATATATATATATATATATATATATGTAAAACATATAATCATATCTATAAACTTATATACATGCTCGTATATATGTAATTTATTATTTGGTTATTTTGTATATATATTTATGTGTATATATATATCTATATATATATATATATATTTATATCTATACATTACACTTAGTAACACTTATAATTACTTAAATTATATTGTTTAGTATTATGTCAAGTTTAGTTACTTAATTTATTCGTTACGCATTATTAATAAATCAAGTGTCATCATGTCAAATACGACGTCGTGCCAAACTACTTTCCTACTATGTAACTGAGCCGTATATTATACGTTATATTGTTTATTGTGATAAATATAGTATAGAAAATATATAGAAACACAAGTTGGTTATTTTTAATTTATGTTTGGTTTGTGTTAATCCTGAGTGGGATCGGAAGCCTGAGACTCATACGTCATCGCCGTAGCTCTCGCTGCACGGGCTTATAATCGTCATTTCCCGATATACCTTTCTCGGTCCCTTTTCTTACTCGGGTCTAGTTACTAAATATTATGGGCCGAGCCGCTAAATTTGTAGTATCTGTATATATCCATCTCGGTCCAAATAGGGCCCAAGCCCAAAAATGTTTAGAACGATTACACTATTTTTATTTGCCCAAAATCTTTGTAGAATCTGATGGGTCATAATGGGCCTCAGCAGGCCCATTTTACCTCTTAATTCTTTAAGTCCAGCATTTAAATTCATGGCTTTTAAGCCCGTTTATCCTTTTTGGGGCCCAGTCATCACCTCTGGGCCATTTTCTCATGCAACATAATAAATCCAGCGCACAGACCCGCACTGCACTGGTGCTGGCAAAACAATGCAGTGTTTGGACAGTAAAACGGGCATGGAAATGTTAGAACTCAGCAACCAGCAACCAGCAACCATGTTCAAAAGTATTTTGGTTCGCAAATAAATGGTACCAGTAAATCAAACACCCTTCGAAAATCATAGTCTAACCACGAACCAGTTTAGTTCCATTCAAACAGTTCCAGAGGCATCACGGTGAGTGGCTCGATGGCCACTGCCATCAAGTGTGCTCTTATGAACAAATCAAACCTCACAGATCAACACAACATCACAAAACAAACAAAAGCAAAGCAAGCAAGTCTGCACAACAGCAAAGCTTTACGATTGATCTAAATTAATCGGTCGTTTAGGGTATTTACCAGAAAAGAAGGGCAGGGTCTGAGGTGCTACAAGGCGTACGAATCTGAACACCACGTTATGTCGGCAATACCACCACCCTCTTGCCTTCCTCTTCCCCTCTTTCTTTCTTTCTAGTGCTTGTTGTTTAGTTCGCCGCTCAAATTGAAAGTAAGGTTTTCTCAGCACATGAGAGTAAAACGGAACAGAGGGGAAGAACGGGTCGTAGAAATGGTCGATTTTATAGGCAAGAGGGAGTCGGATTCAGAAATAAAAATCAAAACAAGGTACGACCAGGTAACGGGTATTTTCTCAGCGCACTCGAGTGCTTCGGGTACGATCCTGTCCTAAAGGCAGTGGTGAAGCGCCACCAGATAAGACAGATAAAAACCCAAACCCGCACAGTGAACGTTCGACATTAATGGTCTACAGGGAAACAAGACAGGAGCCGAGCGGAAAGAAATCAGAGAAGAAAACCAGGACAAAAATGCATTAATATTATGGGAGAGAGATAGCTGCGCATTCGGCTTTAGGCAGGGAAGGGAGCGCGCGGCGTCCCGAGGAGAGAAAAGAAGGGAAAAAAAAAAGGTTATTTGGTTTCCTAGGAAAGGTTGTGGGCCCCGGGGAAAAAATGGGTGAGAGAGAGAGAGTAATTGAAGAGAGTTAGGAGAGAGGAAAGGCAAGAAAGAAAAATAAAATAAAATAAAAAAGGGTATCGGGATGCAACAGGGAGAGAGAATGGGAGATGTGAGTGGGAATGGTTGACAGCGGGAGAGAGAGAGAGAGAAGGTTGGGTTTTCTATGTGGTGAAAGGGAAGTTGGGGGACGTGAGGTGGCAGAGAGAGGGTCCGCGTCAGAGGGGAGAGAGATAATGGCGCGGGGAAAGAGGGAGGAAGAGAGAGAGTGTAGGTGCAAAATTTTAGGCATAGGTAATAATGAGGAGAGATGTCCCATTCCTCTGTCGACCCGATTTTCTGTGGTTGTCCTTCGTCTGTCCGTGCATGCTTCAGTTATTTTCTGCACACGATCTAACCCGTCTGAACCCGCTGCACTGATCCCAGCACAGCGTCGCCTTATGGGATCGCGGGGGAGTGCTGAGGGCCTCCCATAGGCTGTGTAGGGGCGACGTGATCCGGTACTAACCCAGCTATGTGGCCCTCCGTGTGGTCTCATTCTGTAAACCCGTGTTTAACCCGTTGGGTTGTTTTAAAAGCAACACAACTAGTGCCATAATTATTATGACCCGTTTAAGCCCTTCTCACTCTTTTTGAGGCGAAATTTCTGTGTCCTTCCGTATGTCATGTGTTACTTAAATTTGGGACAGTTTACATATTCATTTATGAGAGTTTTGTTCTCTGGATAAATCTATTTAATTGGGCTATTCAGTTGAATTTTGTTTCAATGGATTATCGAAAAGAATAAAATTTGCTTACGTAAAGTTTTATAGTATGAATTTTATTATAAGAAATTTTTAATTAACGCACGCACAAACATTCTAGAGGTCTAAATAATAAAAGCGATTAGTAAGTGGTTAAAGAATGATGGCGATAACATAAAATTTTAGTGTGTTAGTTTCTTTTATCGTATTTATTTTACTAAATTATAGTTAAGTACTTCTTAATATAGAGTTAGTGAAATTTTTATGTTAAATGACGCGTTTTCAAATCGCCGAAATTTCACGGGTTTTACATCCTCCCCCCCTTAAAAGAAGTTTCGTCCCGAAACACAATAAGTCAAGTAGTAAAAAGGTCTGGGTACCTCTCACGCATCTCGCTCTCAAGCTCCCAGGTAGCCTCACGAGGGGTGTGGTGCTCCCACTGGACAAGAACTCGAGGAATGGACCGCCTGCGGAGACGAGTCTCCTGTGTATCTAAGATGCGCAGAGGCTGCTCCCTATAGGTCAAATCTCTCTCGACCTGTAGGGGCTCAACCTGGAGTACGTGCGAGGGGTCGGGTACATAACGTCTCATCTGGGATATGTGAAAGACGTTATGTACTCCTGATAGGGAAGGAGGCAGAGCAAGTCGGAAGGCACACGGCCCAACTCGCTCTAAAATGAGGAAAGGTCCGATGTAGCGGGGTGCAAGCTTCCCTTTAACACCGAACCTCACTACGCCCTTAGTGGGCGATACCCTCAGTAAAGCATGTTCACCAATGGTGAACTGCACGTCTCGTCTCTTCGGATCAGCGTACTTCTTCTGTCGATCCTGCGCGGTCCTAAGTCGCTCGTGAATGAGTCTGACTATATCAGTACTCTCATTCACGAGCTTCGAGGCTGTAGGGGTATACGTGCCTGGAGGACCCCAACAAACGGGAGTACGGACGGGCTGTCCGTACAAAGCCTCGAAAGGAGTCATGCCAATGGATGCGTGATAACTACTGTTATACGCAAACTCGGCTAAGGTGAGATGTGACTCCCAATCTCCACCCATAGTGATCGCACATGCACGTAGCATATCCTCTAAGGTCTGTATGGTGCGCTCAGACTGACCGTTAGTCTGCGGGTGGTAGGCTGTGCTAAAACTCAGGGTAGTACCTAACGCCTCCTGGAATCGTCCCCAGAAGTGAGAGGTAAAACGTGTGTCTCGATCCGAAATAATCTGAGTCGGGGGACCATGGCATCTGAACTGCCAGATCAGATATAGTCTACCCATCCCCTCTGCTGAGAACCCGAGTCGGAAGGGGATAAAGTGGGCTACCTTAGTGAGCGTGTCCACAATGACCCAAATGGCATTGTGGCCGCTCTGTGTCCTAGGTAGTCCTGTAACAAAGTCCATGGTGATAATATCGAACTTACGCTGAGACTTCGGCAACGGGTGTAGAAGTCCTGCGGGTCTCTTACGCTCAGCCTTGACCTTCTGACAGATCAAGCACTTAGCCACGTACTGGGCTACCTCTCGATGCATCTTCTTCCACCAGAAGTGTCTCCGCAGAGTCTGGTACATCTTGGTCTCGCCGGGGTGAATAGCGTAGCCCGAGTCGTGTGCTTCTGAAAGAATCTTGTCTTTCAGGGCTGCGATTTTGGGTACGCAAAGTCGATCGTCAAAGAGTAAGGCCCCGTCCTCGGCAATGTGGAACCGAGGCGCGGTGCCTGGAGGTACACGGGTCATATACCTCTCGAGGAGGGGGTCGGAGGCCTGAACCTGTCGGATCTCATCCCGTAAAGTAGGCTGAATGGTCAAAGGAGCGATCATAGCCACATCGGAGGGTCCGGGATCGGATGAGATCCTATCTGACACAGTCACCATCAGGTCTAATCGTCGCATGTCCTCGATGAGGTGGTGCTGGTCGGTAAGAAGAGTCGCCAAGTTGGCGCTACTCTTCCTACTAAGGGCATCGGCCACGACATTGGCCTTGCCCGGGTGGTACAAGATCTCCATCTCATAATCCTTCATGAGCTCAAGCCAACGCCTCTGGCGTAGGTTGAGCTCACGTTGTGTAAACACATACTTAAGACTCTTATGATCAGTGAAGATCTTACACTTGGCCCCGTATAAGTAGTGGCGCCAGATCTTCAGGGCGAAGATCACGGCGGCCAACTCGAGATCGTGAGTCGGGTAGTTCCTCTCGTGAGGTCTAAGCTGCCGGGACGCATAAGCGATCACGTGGCCATCCTGCATCAACACGCACCCGAGTCCAAGTCGGGATGCATCTGTGTACACCAGGTACTCCAGATCCGGGACAGGCATGGCTAATACGGGAGCAGAGACGAGGCGTCTCTTGAGCTCCTCGAAGCTCTGCTGTCTCTCAGGGGTCCACTCAAAGCGGACACCCTTCTGTAAGAGCTGCGTCAAGGGTGTTGCTAGCACTGAAAATCCCTCGACAAACCTCCTATAGTATCCTGCGAGCCCTAGGAAACTACGTATCTCGGTCTGAGTGGTCGGAGGCTGCCACTCAGTGACCGCAGCGACCTTCTGCGGATCCACCGCAAGTCCTTTCTTGGACACTATATGTCCAAGGAACGCGACCTGCTCGAGCCAAAACTCACACTTCGAGAGCTTCGCATAAAGCTTGTGCTCCCGCAAGCGTTGCAGCACCATCCTAAGATGGCGTGCATGCTCGTCATGGGTACGCGAATAGACGAGTATGTCATCTATAAAGACCACTACGAACTGGTCCAGAAAATCTGCGAATACGCTGTTCATGAGGCCCATGAAGTACGCGGGTGCGTTCGTCAGTCCGAAGGACATGACCAAGAACTCGTAGTGTCCGTATCTGGTACGGAAAGCAGTCTTCGGGACATCGGAGTCGCGAATGGTCAACTGATGATATCCATATCGTAAATCGATCTTGGAGTACATTTGCGACCCCTGCAGCTGATCGAACAAGTCATCGATCCGGGGTAGTGGATACCGATTCGGCACGGTGACCTTGTTCAACTCCCGATAGTCTATGCATAGGCGTAAGGTACCATCCTTCTTGCGCACGAACAAGACTGGAGCACCCCAAGGTGAGGTGCTCGGTCGGATGAAACCCTTCTCCAAGAGTTCCTCCAACTGGGTCTTCAGCTCCCGCAACTCTGCGGGGGCCATACGATAAGGGGCACGAGCCACGGGCGTCGTGCCCGGCTGGAGCTCTATGCAGAACTCCACGTCTCGCCGTGGGGGTAAGCCGGGTAAGTCACTGGGAAATACGTCAGAAAACTCACTCACGACAGGGATGGTAGCTATATCTACCTCCTTAGCATCCGTCGAAATGACAGATGCCAAGTAATACTCGCATCCCGACGAAATGAGATGCTTCGCACGAAGGGTAGATATAACCGGAACTCGCGAACTGGGATGGGTACCATGAAAATAATATGGCTCGGAGGTGACACCACCAAATCTCACACTACGTCTCTCACAATCGACTACCGCTCGATGGGTAGTCAACCAATCGAGTCCGAGTATCATGTCGAAATCACGAAGGTCGAGTACAGTAAGGGTCACGGGTAGGTCTCGTCCCGCGATCCTGACTAATCGGTCACGACAGACACGATCTACAGTGACAGACTTCCCGAGGGGAGTCTGCACCTCCATAACTCGTGTCCTGCCGCTAGTGGGCCAGTCGTGAGTCCTAACGTACATAGTAGCTACGAAAGAATGGCTAGCCCCCGTATCGATAAGTACAAAAGCGGGGTAGCCTGAAATATAAAGCATACCTGCAATGAGTGTGGTGTCAGGAGTCTCCTCGTAGGCGTACTCTTCGCCGAGGTCCTCAGGAGTAGTCTCATCGGACACCAAGGCGTGGACTCTGGCCACTGGTCGTGCCACTGGCGCTCGTCCGCCGCGCGCTCCGCCTCGAGGCGGGGCTGGTGCGCCGCGTCCAATAGGGGGAAGTGATGGACGTGCTACCACTTGGCCGGGTCTAGCAGTACGGTTCGGGCACTGAGGTGACCAATGACCGGGCTGCTGACAGGTGTGGCAGACTCCGGGGCGTGGGGGAAGAAGTCTAGGCTGAGATGGTCTCGGCTGTGACTGAAAAGGTCTCGGAGGGTACTACTGAGGCCTCCGGCTAGGCAAGGGAGTAGGTGGGGTAGGTGTGGAGGGGGAGGCTCCATCGGTGCGTGGTCGGACATTACGGGCTGCCGCCCGTGCACCGATGAGGCCCTCATGGTACTCAGCCTTATCCAACAAGAACTCTATCGAGGTACCAGGGTAAATATCGAGCACGCTCGCGAGGGCTGGATGGAAGCCTCTGATGAAACGTGCTCGGCAACGGGATGGGTCTGCTATCAAATCTGGTGCGTAACGGGAGAGTCTAATGAACAACTCCCCATACTGACGCGCTGTACGAGACCCCTGTGTCAGGGTCTCGAAGCGGTGGCGTAATGCTGAGAGCTGATACTCTCCCATGAACCTAGCACGAAAGCGATCCGAGAAATGCTCCCATGACATCGCTCGGACGCCTCCAGAAACCCAAAATATATGTGAGGAATAGTAGTATATGCTAACTAATATGAGAAGGCATCAAACTCCCATACAATTGTTCAAAGAATCAAATTTCATAACCCCGGGTGTAGGACTTCAGGATTCGCCCCCTTAGACGGGTCTAGTATGTCAGCCGCCAATCTAAGGGTATCGTTAGACGGGTCTAGTATATCAGCCGCCAATCTAACTTAATTCTGAGTTTCCAGAACGAAACGCCCTGGTAATAGCATGAGCGGCTATAAAAGCACACACTCGATCAAAAGCGAACCGAGAAGCCTACCTTACAAAGAGAAAATTATAAACATAAACTCTCGGTCTCAGCCGTCATACGGAAATAAGGAACCGACTACCCGTTTGAATAATAATAAAAAGGGAACTCCCTGTACTAGTTAAAGCCAAGGGGAGGCCCAGATTTCCCCGTTACTTGCTAAGAGTTATTAGGGGAACCCCTTCGAATATTTAGAGATCTCGAAACATCGGCTAATAGAAATATATAAAGAACGGAATAGCTCCAATACTTCACATATGACACGCAATACTCTAAACTGAGAAACCGAACCTTAATCACTCAAAGGAAGATATTATAATATTTATACTAGTAAGGATCTTGAAAATCAAACACTCGAACTGGCACTACGAGCCACCAAGTGATGGTCATCGATGGTGAGCAGTGGTCGAATGTCCTTAGGGACATCCCGAGAAATGGACCCCACGGGCGAAACCGTTTACCGTACGTAATCCATCCTCACGATGCCCCCAAACTACATCCGTCCTAGCTAGACTCACCGGCCCGACTCTCATCACTCCCAACGAAAATATATAAATAATATTTGATACGCATCTACCTATAAGTAGTCTAATAGCCTATACGATCCATATAACAGATCTCACGTGCAATATGAATGCAGGTGACATGCAATGCAGGTTGGTCAAAATAGTTGGTTCAATTACCAATATGAATTCATGACAGTTCAAAATCTACGAGCCTGATTATAATTTGTTGGTAATTTGGTACTGCAGTTCAATTTAGGTAAGACTGGTAGGTCCTAATTTAAGAGAGAGAAAGGAATATAATCCCCAGGAATCCACACCTGGAAAGAAGCGCTAGCTACTCTATCGAAGGATCTGCTGCGTCCACGCTGACCTCAGCGTCGTATGCAGCTGCGTCAGTCTCGTCCCCTGTGTGCGGGTCCGAGTCGACTAGGTCTCCTATTTATTTATTTCGAGTTTGTTTAATTAGTCGAGGGACTTGTAACATATTAAGTGAAATCAAATGACAAGGTAACGGCGTTTGAGACGTCCTTGATGCTCCTAATTTATTTTATTCAATATTATCACTTAGTCAAGTCTTGCGTGCAGTGTTCCCGGCTGCACAGTGAGTGTGGGTACAATCACTTGTTTCTGTCCTTTTAATTTAAATGTGGTTCTGAGTGTGTTACTATTCTCATTATTCAATGTGACGTCCGGACGATAAGGCAAAGAATGTAAATAACACATCACGATGAAAGCATGTTATAAAATCAACTACTTTTAGTTGGACTTTTATTATTTAACTAATCAAAAGAAGAAACAAAAATAGTTAATTATATACTAACGAATATGTGTAATTATATTAGTTATGCGTTTATAGAGGAATTGATCAATATATAATATTATTTATATAATTATACTTAGTTCAATATGGTTGGTGGTGATTCGAGTGTACTTAATTAAATATATATTTATATATATATATAAGTTCATATATAAGTATATATATATATATATATATATATATATATATGTAAAACATATAATCATATCTATAAACTTATATACATGCTCGTATATATGTAATTTATTATTTGGTTATTTTGTATATATATTTATGTGTATATATATATCTATATATATATATATATATTTATATCTATACATTACACTTAGTAACACTTATAATTACTTAAATTATATTGTTTACTATTATGTCAAGTTTAGTTACTTAATTTATTCGTTACGCATTATTAATAAATCAAGTGTCATCATGTCAAATACGACGTCGTGCCAAACTACTATCCTACTATGTAACTGAGCCGTATATTATACGTTATATTGTTTATTGTGATAAATATAGTATAGAAAATATATAGAAACACAAGTTGGTTATTTTTAATTTATGTTTGGTTTGTGTTAATCCTGAGTGGGATCGGAAGCCCGAGACTCATACGTCATCGCCGTAGCTCTCGCTGCACGGGCTTATAATCGTCATTTCCCGATATACCTTTCTCGGTCCCTTTTCTTACTCGGGTCTAGTTACTAAATATTATGGGCCGAGCCGCTAAATTTGTAGTATCTGTATATATCCATCTCGGTCCAAATAGGGCCCAAGCCCAAAAATGTTTAGAACGATTACACTATTTTTATTTGCCCAAAATCTTTGTAGAATCTGATGGGTCATAATGGGCCTCAGCAGGCCCATTTTACCTCTTAATTCTTTAAGTCCAGCATTTAAATTCATGGCTTTTAAGCCCGTTTATCCTTTTTGGGGCCCAGTCATCACCTCTGGGCCATTTTCTCATGCAACATAATAAATCCAGCGCACAGACCCGCACTGCACTGGTGCTGGCAAAACAATGCAGTGTTTGGATAGTAAAACGGGCATGGAAATGTTAGAACTCAGCAACCAGCAACCAGCAACCATGTTCAAAAGTATTTTGGTTCGCAAATAAATGGTACCAGTAAATCAAACACCCTTCGAAAATCATAGTCTAACCACGAACCAGTTTAGTTCCATTCAAACAGTTCCAGAGGCATCACGGTGAGTGGCTCGATGGCCACTGCCATCAAGTGTGCTCTTATGAACAAATCAAACCTCACAGATCAACACAACATCACAAAACAAACAAAAGCAAAGCAAGCAAGTCTGCACAACAGCAAAGCTTTACGATTGATCTAAATTAATCGGTCGTTTAGGGTATTTACCAGAAAAGAAGGGCAGGGTCTGAGGTGCTACAAGGCGTACGAATCTGAACACCACGTTATGTCGGCAATACCACCACCCTCTTGCCTTCCTCTTCCCCTCTTTCTTTCTTTCTAGTGCTTGTTGTTTAGTTCGCCGCTCAAATTTAAAGTAAGGTTTTCTCAGCACATGAGAGTAAAACGGAACAGAGGGGAAGAACGGGTCGTAGAAATGGTCGATTTTATAGGCAAGAGGGAGTCGGATTCAGAAATAAAAATCAAAACAAGGTACGACCAGGTAACGGGTATTTTCTCAGCGCACTCGAGTGCTTCGGGTACGATCCTGTCCTAAAGGCAGTGGTGAAGCGCCACCAGATAAGACAGATAAAAACCCAAACCCGCACAGTGAACGTTCGACATTAATGGTCTACAGGGAAACAAGACAGGAGCCGAGCGGAAAGAAATCAGAGAAGAAAACCAGGACAAAAATGCATTAATGTTATGGGGGAGAGATAGCTGCGCATTCGGCTTTAGGCAGGGAAGGGAGCGCGCGGCGTCCCGAGGAGAGAAAAGAAGGGGAAAAAAAATAGGTTATTTGGTTTCCTAGGAAAGGTTGTGGGCCCCGGGGAAAAAATGGGTGAGAGAGAGAGAGTAATTGAAGGGAGTTAGGAGAGAGGAAAGGCAAGAAAGAAAAATAAAATAAAATAAAAAGGGGTATCGGGATGCAACAGGGAGAGAGAATGGGAGATGTGAGTGGGAATGGTTGACAGCGGGAGAGAGAGAGAGAGAGAGAGAGAGAAGGTTGGGTTTTCTATGTGGTGAAAGGGAAGTTGGGGGACGTGAGGTGGCAGAGAGAGGGTCCGCGTCAGAGGGGAGAGAGATAATGGCGCGGGGAAAGAGGGAGGAAGAGAGAGAGTGTAGGTGCAAAATTTTAGGCATAGGTAATAATGAGGAGAGATGTCCCATTCCTCTGTCGACCCGATTTTCTGTGGTTGTCCTTCGTCTGTCCGTGCATGCTTCAGTTATTTCCTGCACACGATCTAACCCGTCTGAACCCGCTGCACTGATCCCAGCACAGCGTCGCCTTATGGGATCGCGGGGGAGTGCTGAGGGCCTCCCATAGGCTGTGTAGGGGCGACGTGATCCGGTACTAACCCAGCTATGTGGCCCTCCGTGTGGTCTCATTCTGTAAACCCGTGTTTAACCCGTTGGGTTGTTTTAAAAGCAACACAACTAGTGCCATAATTATTATGACCCGTTTAAGCCCTTCTCACTCTTTTTGAGGCGAAATTTCTGTGTCCTTCCGTATGTCATGTGTTACTTAAATTTGGGACAGTTTACATATTCATTTATGAGAGTTTTGTTCTCTGGATAAATCTATTTAATTGGGCTATTCAGTTGAATTTTGTTTCAATGGATTATCGAAAAGAATAAAATTTGCTTACGTAAAGTTTTATAGTATGAATTTTATTATAAGAAATTTTTAATTAACGCACGCACAAACATTCTAGAGGTCTAAATAATAAAAGCGATTAGTAAGTGGTTAAAGAATGATGGCGATAACATAAAATTTTAGTGTGTTAGTTTCTTTTATCGTATTTATTTTACTAAATTATAGTTAAGTACTTCTTAATATAGAGTTAGTGAAATTTTTATGTTAAATGACGCGTTTTCAAATCGCCGAAATTTCACGGGTTTTACAGTTACTAATATGATTCAGAAGAGATCGTTAATCTTTAATCTGACGGTTCAAATTAACATGCACACTCTGAACTCAGAAAGTGTGTTGGGTCAGAGTTGGGCCCCTCAATCCAATCTATAGGTGTGTTTGGATCACCAAAAATAGCACTAATCATGGGTTAGTGTTGCTCCACACAAAATTGTGATCCAAACATGAATTAGTAAGTTGGGAGTAGTGTTGGTTAGTGCTATTTTGTTAACCTAACAAAATAGTAGGATTGTCAAATTAGCACATGTCATGATTAGAAAAATTATTATTTTATTACACTCTAATCATCATCATCATTACTATTATTATTATTATTATTGTAATTATCATTAGTTATTATTATTATTGTTGTTATAATTGTCATTATTATTATTATCATCGTAATTATCATTATCTTATTATTATTATGGTTGTTGATGTTAGTATTATTATTATTATTATTTTCATTATTATTATTATTATTATTATTATTGTTTTTTTATTATTATTCTAATTTGCATTATTATTATTATTATTTTAATTATCATTATTTTATTATTATTATTATTGTAATTGTCTTTGTTTTATTATTGTTATTGTTATTATTATTATTGTCATTATTATTATTTATTATACTATTTACTTCATTATTTTGTATTATTGTTATTTGTGTTATTATTATTATTTTATTATTGTATTATTATATTATAAATTGATTTCAACATTCTATTATTTTATTATTATTATTCTTTAAAAAACTAAAATAATTTATTATTTTAATAATTTCCATTATCATTACTCCAAACATACAATTCAAATAATATTTTCACCAACCTAGATAGCACAAAATTAATACTATTTCTGCACTAACCTAGATGGCAAAAAGTAACAACTATTTCAATCACTAATCTAGATAACACTATTTTTGCACTAACCACTATGGATCGGATTCTATATTAGACTATTTAATTTTAGTATCGTATTTATTATTTATTAATTTGCAAAATATTTAGTTTTTTTTTCCAATAATACTAAATATATTCTTACAGTACATCTACAAGTCACATAATAAACATCCACAAGACTAACACCCCTCTTGTCATTTTCAATTTTCTTTTGACTGGTTGGTTTTAACTTTTAAAAAGGTACAAAGGAAAAAGCAATATAAAAATAAAAGATACCAATAAGCAAACAATTTATTTTCCAGTCCTGCAAGCTTTCTCTATCTATCTATAATTGTTAGGGGTGTACATTGATTCGGATAACTCGTCCAACCCGCCCGATCCAACTCAACCCGATTCGAAAATATCGGATTTTAACTTTATTGAATTGGTTACAGATTGAATTTGGGTTAATCCGCTAAAATATTATTGATTATGGATATTTAAAAAAAGAATGGTTAAAAATCCGACCCAACCGTGAATCCGTCTCAGCTAAATCTATCAGATTTTGTTACAATATTTTTTTTTGAATAATGATTTTAACAACCAACAAAATCTATTATATACATAATGAGAATGTTGGGCAAGATGTGGATAGTGTTGTTATAATATTTTTACACTTTGAATCAAAGCGTGTATTTTTTTTGGTCTCATTTCCATGTTTATAGACATGTCAAGACTTATATACAAATAATGTGCAAATGCAAATAAAAGTATCTATAACTTGCTTATTATGATTAATGAAAATGAGTTAAGTATGTTGCAAATGCATTTTACACGGTATAATTTATTTTAATCAAAACCCGCATAACCTGACCACCATAAAAATAATGAATTGGATTGGATTTTGAATTATGCGGATTGGTGATGGATTATAATAGCAATAACCCGATTAATATGAATCAGATTGAAAATATGACCAAAACTCAACTAACCCGATCCATGTACGGCCCTAATAATTGTTTCTCATATTTATCGAGTACAGAAAACATAATTACGGAGTCAAATAAGGATGTAACTTCATGCATGTTTCAAATTAATGAACGGAAAAAAACATGATCCTTTCCAAAAAAACCGTCGATTATCATTCATTAATTTTAATGAATGATGTAGATTTAAAGGCATCATAGAGACACACGAAATGAAGACATTATATTCCTCCTCTTTTTTCAATAGTAGTCATGGCCACCCGTTTAGATTAAAAATAAAAATAATAAAATATCCAAATTGATATAACTTACCGGTACTGTCAGACATTTATCACTAAACCTAATAATTTTACTAGTTATCAGTACCACACTTCGGTACTGACAGGGTTATTCAAAATACTACTTCAAACTAGAAATTAGTCAACACAACTATACGGAAGCGGATTCTCTGCCGCGCAGCAGTAACGGACGTTCAAGACTCTCTGCGTTGTAGATTACGGATGGCTCAGATTTGATTTAGAAGGGGTCTGACATTATAAAATTTAACTTGCACGAATCTCGATACAAATCAAATGTTGAGATTTACCGCGCAGCACACACAGTGTTTGTGCTGCGCGGTAGAAGATCTCATTCCCAACTACACAACTACTTCTAACGTTAATACCTAGGTTATTTTTAATCCGGATATATGCTTCCTAATGCAGTACATGCACATTCATCTTTCATTATGGATTGGTACATGCATTGTCATGAACTGCCTTCAGAAACTCGACAGTTCGAGAAAGTAACGGTAAGAGATTAAAGAGAGTTAACGGGTTAATTAAAATACAAATGGGCCTTAAGGAGAAAAGAGCAAATGGGCCAAGTATTGGGCTGCGTCAGAAACAAGTCGAACACTGTCACAGTGAGCTGAGTCTTCATCCAGTTACTAACCTGCAGGTAGGCCCGAACAAGTAAGAAGAGAGAGCAAGCGCATGCTTCCACTGGAGACTATTGAATAAGTTGGTTAGGAAGCACTGTAGAATTCCATTGGATGTCAGTGAGAATCTGCAGCTGTTGACGAGTTTATTCTTCTTTATTTTATTTGTTCTTTTGTAAAAGGCCTCGTATATAAAGGCTTGATAGCTGAAGATAGAGAGTTGTCTGTAAAATTACTCAATCATCTCAAAACATTATCTCAATTTTACTCTCGTTGTATTTTGATTCAGCAGATTCAATAAAAAAATTAGCAAAAAATTCAAAATTCATTGTTCCTATTCTTCAATTTATCTTCAATTTCTATATTTGCTCTATCATGCACATTTTTATGGACTGAGTAATAATACAGTCACGACCTTCCAAAAAGTTACATAGAATATAAGAATAAGGATGCAATCAACTGCTCGTTTGGTTTTGTAGAATCGATGAAGTTCATTATAGATATGAGATATTGGTCATGAAATATCGGACGCTGCTCTACCTCACAGAAGTCTGGGTGGTGTAGTTGGTTATCACGCTAGTCTCACACACTAGAGGTCCCCGGTTCGAACCCGGGCTCAGACAACTTTGTTCCTCTATTTTATTGCTGAAAGTAATCTGCCCAATCTCCAGCTAACGGCACCTTTTATTGGTAAATTTCCTTCTGATATGGTACTTATTGTCAAATTAGTTTCAAAAGTAGTCTGAAGTTAACAAATAGGGGAAAATATATACATTTTTTCGTGTTTTGGACAAAAATTTTAAATACAAATTTATCACAATCGGTTTGTTGAGAATATCAGATCTTTGAAGGATCTAAATGTAAAATAGAAAATATAGAAAACAAGAAAGCAAGAAGCACAGTATAACAGTACTGTGTAACAATAGAAAACACTGTATAACAGAAACAAATAAATCTGTTATAAACTCCTGTATAAAAGGAGATGTAAGTTAGAAGAAATGTATTGAGAAAGAAAAACTCAAACAAAAACAAGAAAAAATTCACAAAAAACACACTTTATATTTTTCTCATGGTATCAGAGCAGTATCTCATCACTGTATCTGTTCAGACCAGTTTCTTCCATCTTACCAGAAAATTTACACTTGCTCATCATCTACCAAAATCCCACTAACTGTCTTTTCTTTCCACCTACAGTCCCTAAGGAACTGAGTACCAGAAAAAAGAAAAAACAACATAATACCCACCAGAAATGTCAGGAGAATCAACTCCTATGCCACAAAATGTAACCAACACCATAACCAACATCGAGCTTGGTTCATCCCAGATCTCAGAAAGATTGGGAGACCATAATTTCCAACTTTGGAGCAGAGCAATAATCCTTACTTTCCACGAGAAGGAGCTCTATGAACATATTACTGGAGAAGAACCACAACCAGATGCCAAGCAAGTCACTAAGTTCAAACAGTGGCGTAGAAATGAGTACAAAGCCATTAACCTTATGCTCAATTCCATGGAACCCAAAACCAAACAGCTTTTCATGTTCCACGATTCATCTCACAAACTCTGGGAAGCAGTAAACCTGCATTTCAGCCAGAAAAAGAATTTCTCCCACATTTACCAGTTGAAAAAAGAGATCCAAGGCCTGAAACAGAACCAAAGGTCCATGATCCAGTATATAGGTGATCTGAAACGAAAGTGTGAGGAGTACTACCAGTATCGAGCACCAACATTAGACCCAGCCATTATCAAAGAAAGGGAGCATGAGATGTTATACCAGTTTCTATCGGGCCTGGATGAATCATACGAGCAAATGAGGGCCCAAATCCTCTTCTCAGCCGAACTCCCAACCTTAGAAGACGCCATGGCTCACCTTCAGGGAGAGGAGTCACGACGGGGACTCATGGGTAGCACCTCGATTCCGCAAGAAAGGTCAGAGACCCTGGCCATGGCAGTAAACCGAAACTACGGCCACGACTCACAACAGAAAGGGGGGAAACCCAGAAAGTGTGACCACTGTAACAGAGAAGGTCACGACAGAGGCAAGTGCTGGCACTTACACCCTGAGCTACGACCTGACTGATGGAACAAAGATCGGGCGAGAATCACAAAGGGGGAGAAGAAAGGGCTCAGCGCACAGGCAGAAAAAGAAAGAGGAAAGGTGCGAGAAGAATCAAGAAGAGAAGGTTCGAGAGAAGGAGAAGAATCGGGAAAGTCACAGAGACGCTTCGGTGAATCGCGACTCTTCAGTTCACTCAGAAATAAATGCACTGCTGGCCCGACTCAACTCCCTATGCGCAACACAACCCATCTCAGGTCTATTTAATACTCAATGTTATAAATTTAGCCCAACAGAACTAAAGCTTGGTCCAACAGAGAAAATATACCAAATTACCCAGAAAAGAGCAAATGTGGGCCTAGTCGAAAAATATACTTTTTTAGGAAAGTCCAAAGAAAATTTAGAAAATCAAAATGATAAATTAGTTTGGATTTTGGATTTTGGATTCCGGTGCAACTGACCATATGACCGGAGATATAACCTTGTTACATGACTACCAAAAAAATTATACGCAAGAATATGTGTATGTTGCAAATGGTGGAAAAATGAAAATTTATGGTTACGATACCATCAAGATTTTCTCAAGAAATATTGGACGAGTATTACATGTTGAGAATTGTACATCCAACTTACTTTCAATAGGAAAGCTTTCAAAAGAATTAAATTGTAAAACTATTTTTTCAATAAACAATGTGTTTTGTCAGGATTTTAAAACCCAAAAGATGATTGGTGAAGAAAGTTTTCAAAATGAGTTATATATTTTGAATGTACCCAAGTTTCTGTTTTACTCCAAAAATCAAGAACTTGGGAATTTATGGCACAAAAGAATAGGTCATCCCTCTGATAGAATTTTAAAATGTATATTTGATTTTCCAATTCCTGACTGTAGCAAGTGTGAGACATGCAAACTAGCTAAACACACAAGGCTACCTTTTGTACTATCTAATACTAGAAGTAAAGAAAAATTTGAACTTATCCACTCTGATGTTTGGGGACCTGCTCCTGTGGAAGCTTACAATGGTTTTAAATATTTCGTTACATTTATCGACGATTTTTCCCGACTAACTCACCTATATTTACTAAAACATAAAAGTGAAGTTCCTACTTTATTTCAATAATTTTTTAATTTAGTTGAAACTCAATATAATGCAAAAATTAAAATTCTCAGATCTGATAATGGTATGAAATTTCTAAATCAAACTATGACAAATTTTCTTAAACAAAAGGAAATTGTGCATCAAACTACGTGCGTCTATACACCTCAACAAAATGGAGTTTCCGAAAGAAAAAATCGCCATCTTCTTGAGGTAACTAGCGCACTAATGTTCGAAAGCAATGTCCCTAAATTTTTTTGGTCAAATGCAGTTCAAATGGCAACCTATTTAATAAATAGATTACCAAGTGTTGTTTTAGAAAACAAGAGTCCGATAGAAATCATCTACAAAAACAAACCCAACACCAATCACCTAAGAGTATTTGGTTGCGTATGTTTTGTACATCAAAACAAAAGGGACAAACTTGATCATACTTCTATCAAAACCATCTTTTTAGGATATTCGTTACAAAAGAAATGATATAAATGTTATGATCCTATAAACAAAAAGTTATATGTTTCTAGGGATGTAACATTTTTTGAAGATGAACCGTTTTATTCCAAGGATAATGAAAATCTTGAAGATACCGTAGCTGCAAATGATTGCGACTTTACAACTATTAACCAATTTGAAGAGCAAGTTGTATTAGGAAATGAAGAAATAGAAGAAAACTCCGACCTTGATATAGGATCGAGAGATGATCCAATACAGGGGGAGATAGAACACGAGCAAGAAGAGATTGAGCCAAGAAGGTCATCTCGGCCAAGTCGACCACCTTCAAGGTTACGAGATTTCGTAACCTATAAGGTTCAGTATCCTATTCAAAATTTTATTTCATATGATAAAGTATCAAAATGTCATAATACATTTCTCAAATCCATCGATGAAGTAGATGAACTTAATACCTTTGAAGAAGCCAAATAGCATGTAGTTTGGAAAAGAGCAATGAATGAGGAATTAAAAGCACTCGAAAAAAATGACACTTGAGAAATTGTTCAATTACCTCAAAATAAAAAACCCGTTGGGTGTAAATGGGTTTACAAAATTAAATACAAAAATGATGGTACCATTGAACGGTACAAAGCAAGATTGGTTGCAAAATGGTATACACAAACATATGGTATTGACTACCAAGAGACCTTTGCTCCCTTAGCAAAAATGAACACCATAAAAATTTTGTTGTCTATAGCCATAAATAACGGTTGGAATGTATACCAAATGGACGTAAAAAAATTTGACAAATCGCACGAATACACTACATTATTTTGCAAAAAAAAATTCCAGAGAGGGGCACTTGCCCCTCTGGATACATCTGCATCTGCCCCTGGTTACTGCAGTAGAAAAACAACCAAATACACCTTATCAAAGAGCGAACGATGTGAAGCATTAACAATGAATCCAAATAAACATGTACAATAATAGCAGGCAGCAGCCAAAATATTATTCAGACCATAATGAGATTCCTGAATAGTACTTGTATAATACACATCACAGATAAATATTGCTCGTCACATGTAAATATTACTGTCAGAGTGTCAGGTAATGCAACGACCCAACTTAAAAGACCTTCCATATACTTGGGAACAACTGTTGATTTTTTGTATTGACTATTGACTGAGACTACAATATGTATCCATATAGTTCGTTGTACTGCATATAGAAACATGGAAGCCTATCCTCTACTGCGCAGCAGCAAGAAACGGCTCAGATTTGATTCAGGAGGTTGAGTATTATAAGTTCGAGAAAGTACGAATCTTGATGCAGACAGACGATTCAGATCTTCTGCGCTGGATGTGCTGCATAGCAGAAGATCTTGTTCCATAGAAACACTACAATTTCCTCTAACAATTGCTCTATTAAGCAACCAAAATGGTTTGTATGGGTAGATGTAAAGATCTCCAATCACCTAGCATTCAAATCTTCAATACCAAATAACTAACAATGCCTCCTGAGTACAGAGAATATTAGATGAATACCCCGACTGAGGAAGTAAATGGGCCAAATGGTGTCTTAAGTCCCGTAGCAGCGATCACCAGCATCTCCCAATCCTGGAACTATGAACCTGAAAGAACATATTCATATAAGTCAAGAAAAGATGCACAGTAACTGAAAAAATGATTAAAAAAATAAACGAGAAATATAATTTTTACTGCATTAATCGTACCCTTTCTCATTCACTATTGGATCTATCATTGCAGTATATACATGAAGCTTGCAATGTCAAGTAGAAACAATAATTAATTTGATAAAGTAATATAATAGAAATACTTATTAGTTTGAACAAGTAATATAATAATATAAGTAAAATAAGTTCTTCAAACATACCCTGGATACTTAACAAAGACAACATTTAACTAAGAAATATGAGAGCCTATTAAAACTCACCACTTTGATTTGCTTGGGAGTGAGGCCTTTCTCAATTAGCAAGTCTAGGGATGCAACTATTGTGCCACCTGAAAACAAATGTCCACTTGCACCACTCATCACAACCAGTAGAATAAACCATATCATCTAACAATTACAAACAACCCCACTATTGTGCCAAATGGACACAGACAAGAGCATTCCTGGTTCATATGGGTGCTTGATGAAGCCAGGAGTAAATGAGGATAATTTGCTGTAAATGATATATAACATTATAACTTATGCTTTTGGTACTCTTGAATTAGAATTGGAGAATAGTGGCACGCCACATGCCAACTAAGCTGAACTAAGTCAGAGAACTGTTAAATATCGTGAGTAAAGATGACTTTGCGCCAATGCTGACAAGACAATACAAATACCATAGTGGTATGAATGCAAAAAGGTTCTTTTACACAAGTACTATGAGAACAAAGTAGAAACCGATGAAAAACTCATTAGTACCTGTTGCGAGCATTGGGTCAATAACTAGTGCACAAGATCCCTCAGGAAATCGTTTTGGCATTCTGTACACAAAATAAAGCAAACAACACACTTCAATTCTAGGCAAGCAGCAGTTGCAATTCATGATTTTAAACTTAATTTGACTTAGCCACAGCTATAAAGTACAATCATACTTATTCAGATATATTGACGGTTGAAGTGTTTCTTCATCTCTGGCCATGCCTTAATTCATGAGAAAAAGACAAAAAGTAAAAACAATCAATCACAACAGGAAAACACACTATTTGCATCAATGAGGTTAGATGCAATAAACACCATTAACATCCGGAATCTGATGCTTCAGGGCTTTAGCATCAGGAAGTAGATGCAACGACATTGATGCAAATACCCTAGCGGCAAATACACAATTGCATCTGAGTGAGCATTTGCATCAATGTTTTATTTGCATCTATCAAGGTAGATGCACGATCCATTACCTTTTGTATCTACCTAGTTGATGCAAATATAGCTCTATTGGTTTAATCATATAGATGCAAATGTTCCCGCTAGCATTAAAGTAATCGATGCAAATGTGTTCTTATTGTATCATGATTTTTACTTTTGAATCTCCGATGAAGATGCAAATAGAGATATTAGCATCAAGTTAATAGATGCTGACCTTACTTATTGCAGATGCTAATGCTTTTATTAGCATCTGCTTTCTGGACCCAAATGCGTTTTTATGGTACCAGATTTTGTTCTTTTGATTTTTAGTCGCTGATGCTATTATTGACATTAGCATCTGTAGGTTTGATGATAATGTAACTTATTTGCATCTAACCGATAGATGGTATCTTTTTTTATTGTTTTTGTTTGCATCTCGATAAGTGATGATATTCTTTTTTTGCATCTGTCAGGAGAGATACAACTATTACTCTTCATTTCTATAACGGATGCTACTGCTAACAAATGAACCAAAAAAAGAGCTTTCAAATTGCCTGATTTTCCAATATACCAGTATTCAATTCCAATACACCAGTATTCATAAGAACAGAACAATATCCATGCAAACAAAGAAATATCCATTCAAACGAAGCAAAGCTTCCCAAATTGTTTCTCACAACATCCATACAAACACAAACCAAATTTCTTGGCAACATGCCAGATTTCCCCAAATAAAACCCAAACCACTTACCAGCTAATCAGATGACATGAAATTTGGGGCATCATCACTTGTTGGGGGCATCATCATCAAATGAATCCTCATCATAATCAGGTTCATCAAATTTGTTTCGGCTTGCGAGTTTAGAGCTTGTTGATGGTGATGCATCACTTTCCATGCCCAGAACGAAATCCGGGTCATCGTCATTATCGTCATCATCATTGTAAGGATAGAAACGATTAGGACCCACTACACCTGAAGAAGCTGTAACTTGGGTGGCGCAGACCTACAAAATAATGAGAATTGAACTATTTTAATATAGCAATAATAAAATTGCAGATGTGGACGTCCGATGTTGCTATATTCTGGACTCTTCAATAATAGTTTTTTTTCTGATAAAACGCTTCAGTATTAGTTAAACAGGCCTGGTGAAGCAAATCACTTTTGATTTCTTAAAAAGCTTTCTTACATGTAATTATGAGTTAAACATGGTGAACAATATAATAACTATGAACAAAAATATTTGAAGGGAAACAGGTAGTTTGGAGGGAAAAAAAACGCCACTGGCATTCTTTTTTTAGCCTTAAAAGGCTACATTTCATGGATAAGCAATTTAGACATTTCAGTTTGCTATATTATTATTGCAGACCTAGAAAATAATGAGAATTAGGTATATAAGAAAATTACTGAATTTGAGCCATTCGATACAATGTTACCCATGATTGGGTATTTTGAGCGCGCACACGGTAACTTTGCAGAATCCATAAGTGCAGGCACACCATAGAAATGGCCATTCTTTTTACCACCCGATGCATGAAACCATAATTCTGGGTCTAGAGATGGCCACTCTGCTGGATTGTTACCATACTTTTCACTCATCATTTTGGAATAATTATCCTACAAAATAGAACAAATCATTAATATTTTTGCCACCCCTAATCTAAATTCTATATTTATATATGTATAACACCATTAGAGAAGCACAAAATTGCTTCAGAGAAGCACAAAAGCTAATAAATTATAGCAATATGTAATAAGTTACCCATGTTGTGCTTGCTCTATCTGTTAGAAAACTTTTTTTGTCCTTCTGCATGTGGGTTTCAATAAACACCTCAGTGTAAGTTACAGTCCTTTGAAGTTTTTTTTCCTATATTAAACAAAGTATTTAAGTTAGTATTCAATAAAAAAAATACACACATTTTTGAACTAATTGAAGAGTTTCTGTACCATAAACTTACCATGTTTCTACTAAGAGCATAAGAATTGGAACGATCGTGGCGGTGGTATATGTGAACACCAGCCTTTATATGGTTGTCTCTCATCTGTGCGGACTTCTTCTGCCATGATGGTGAACTCCAATAATCACACAATGCTTCCCAGTTTGTGGTGCTTAACCAAGTAGGTGGGAATGACTTCCAACTACTTGGTTCACTACTAGCTTCCTTTTTCGCTACAGAATCCCTAAGTTTAGTGAGTATGTTGGAGTGCCGACAGCGTGCAATGCGATGAAATACCTCACAGCATCGTGACTGATCCTCGTGCTTGCCCCATCGATATTTCATCTATAAGGAAAACAAAAATAACATAAATGAACAATGTAACAAAATGAGACGAAAGCAAAAAAGGAAACAGTAAATTACAAGGCCGAATCATTCAACTTTATTATCTTGTATCTGCTTGTATCCTATTGGTATGCTTGTAAACAGTGAACTTTACTAGCTGTCTTATGTTTTAATGTCTCAGCTAAGACTGAGATATGCTTGTATCCTACTAGTATGAAACCTATGCAGCTACTGGTGTATATCCAGTATTTACCATTAACTGCTGAATAACACAACTAAATATGTTCAGATGGAAAATATATATTCTGCATTTCGTTTGTCTGACATTTTCTTGAGATGTGACTTATGGTAGTTAACTAGTTTAAACAGTTAACAATTGAGGTTAAACCAGCAAACACCAAGCTACAATTCTAAACAGTGAACAATTGAGGTTAAAGCAGCAAACACCATGCTACAATTCTAAATAGTGAAAAATTGAGGTTAAAGCAGCAAACACCATGCTACAATTCTAAACAGTGAAAAATTGAGGTTAAACCAGCAAACACCATGCTACAATTCTAAACAGTGAACAATTGAGGTTAAACCAGCAAACACCATGCTACAATTCAAATGTACTAATAAATAAAATTAAAGCTTAAACCAGAATAAAAAATTAAGTACCAAGAATGCCCGCAAGATTTCCTCCTTTGAATTCTTGGGGAATTCACCATATGTTGGGTATGGTCCTTTCGCATTTCTCTTGACAAGTTGTGCGATGATGTTTACAACCTTTGTGTCAAACGGGCTTGATCTGAAAGCCCTATCACCGATGACGTAGAGCTTGGGGCGGTTTTTGAATTTTAAATTCTCCCCAATTCTTGCCTCTCCCCTTCCTTTATGCTTTTTGGCTTGAGGCAAGTTGCCCTCCTCCTCCTCATCTTCTCCGTCAGACTCAGACTCCTCAGACTCCGACTGCCTTTCTTCTCCCTCCTCCTCAGCTCCTCTCTCCTTTTGATTTTCCTCCTCACATCCTCCCTCGTGATCTTCCTCCTCAGAATCTCCATCAGATTCTCCATCAGACCCCCCCTCTTGAGCGTCCTCCTCTTTAGATCCCGCCTCCTTATCTTCCTCCTCAAACTCCCCCTCCTGAGCTTCCTCCTCAGATTCTGCCTCCTTATCTTCCTCCTCCTCAGACCCCCCTCCTGAGCATCTTCCTCTTCCTCATCAGAAGCCTCATCGTCTCCATCTATAAATATAAATAGTGTAGATGCAATTACGATTAACCAATGAAGAATATGACCTGTATCAATAATATGTACAAAATAATAGGACCTGTATCAATAATACGTATCAATAATATGACCTGTTTGGATGGCAGAATAAATTTTAAGTTAAAATTGTGTAAAATAAACTTAAATAATAGAAACTGTATCAATAATATGTAAACAAAATAGAATAATAGGACCTGTTGCATTGGCCACATCCACATGCTCCTTAATTCTGACCTTATCAATAACAGGACCTGTTGCATTTATCATTATCACATAATAATTAATAATATATATAGTTATTCATCAACTCAGAGGCTCATACAAGCATTTATACAGTTAAAAACAGATGTTGTTAATCAATTAAGCACTTGTCGGGTTCATGGTCTTCCAGAGGCTCCTCGTTGGTAATAGGACCAGCTGCTTGGTGATCCTCATCATCATTTCCCGCTGGATTCTTCTCAAGTCGGGCTTTCATCCGTTCGAGGGTCTTGTTGGGTGCAAAATTATTTTTCTGACGCGCTAATATTAGTCTCTTTATTGTCTTTAGCGTTGTAGAGGAAGAAGCCTTTCCGCTTGAACGATCCGATGAGCCCTTATCGGATTGACTCATCTGTCCCTTGCCAACCCTCTTTGTTTTTGACGCCCTAGCACATAAGCAATTAGAAATGAGCTTGACACAGAAACAAAAATTGAATCAGGTGACAACATGACAAGCCCAGTACTGACAGGAAATACTCAGAATTAATTATCCTACTGGTATGCTTGAACAACACTATACCTCAGAATTATCCTTAGTCTGGTAAATAGTTATAAGCCAACAAGAATAACTGATATCCCAAAAAGTAACCCGAGCCAATCAACACAGTTAAGTTAACCAATCCCACAACTCACAACTAAATTTGACTGAATCTGATCAGAGCCTAACTCAACTTGACCATTACACTACAGCATACTACACTACGCCTCCTTTGTGTAACATTGTAAGTCATACCTTTCATAAGCAAAGTTAGGGTCCAACTGCTTGGAAGCCTTTCTTTTTGATGGCTCTCTTGAAGGCTGAACTGGAACACGCTCGATGGAAG
>CAXKVX010002172.1:0-59084 GCA_964058865.1 Eleocharis quinqueflora
TGATTTTCTTATTTAGCAATTTTGTTCAATAGATTCTTATTTAATAATTTTGCTTTAGAGTTTATAAACTTTAACGTGGCTTAATCATTGGCTAAAATTGATCAGTCTCCCACAACACTAGTATCATTTGCTGATGTGACAATTAACAAATTCTAACTTTTTAGTTTCAGAAATGAAAAATTTAGAAACTAAAGAAAGATTAAATTTCTAAAACTGATGTGGCATTTTTTTAGAAACTCCAAAAATTTGTGATGCTTTTACAAATCAATGCTTTTTGACAAACTAATGTAAATAATTTTTGCCAATTGAGTACATAAATAAGTAAATAACCAAGCAATAACTTAAAGGTATGCGATCAGAAATAATTTAATTGGATATAATTTTATAAAGAGTAAATATAATGTCCCCATAACCCTTCCTTTCACGCCTCTCATTAGAAGACAAAAACAATTAATGCTATATTCTATCTGCTCCAGTCTACTCTGCTATGTTTGATTTGTCCACTCTGCTCTCCTGCATATCTTTATATTTAGGTTTAAAGTCTTTATATTTAAATTTGCAACAAAACCGCTGCAAAATTTCTAATATAAAAACTTGCAGTATAATTGGTGCAAAAATTACAATTCTTTATATTAGAACAATAAAGTATATATAATGTTGTCTGCAAGTCTTTATATTCAAATTTGCTGAAAAAAATGCTGCAAAATTTCTAATATAAACACTTGCAGCAAAAAATAAAGACTTACAGTAATATAAACACTCGAAAGCAACATGATGGACATAGCAATTTGTTGCAAATTTAAATATAAAGACATGCATGAGAACGGACAGAACATAACAAAACTAAAACAAACAAAACAGAGCATTAATTATTTTTATCTTCTAACAGAAAAGGCGAGAGGAAGACAATTAAGAAGGATATATTAGCATCACCCTTTTATAAATTCTTTTGGAAAAGTCATATTAGAGAAGTTATAAGGAAAGCACTCAGACAGATTAAGAACTTCTTCTGCCAAACAAATGAAAGGTGCATGTGATTGCCTTTAAAGCTAAATGCATCTCAGTCACTGTTTGGCACTTGCTATTGTCTAGTTTAAGATCATGTTGCATTTTAATAGACCACAAGGTCCAAATGCTACAAAATTAAATTTTGCTGTTTGAGGCAATAATTCAGAGCTACAGCTCATTGCACCATAGTGATCAATACCCAAAATTTAGATCCATTTTTTAATATGATCAACATGTTTATGAGTTATGTTATATGCATGATATAAACTAAACATATATTATTTGTAATGTTTATGATCAATATTTTTTATATTCCAAAACTAACCATAAATATGCTATTTGTATTCTCAAATAATTTATCCAAGTTCCTGTTTGGTATCTGTAAAAAAAAATGAAAAAATGACGCGTATAAGGATACAAATTTGAGTTGAAGTGACAAAACATTGCGAATATTTGAATTCAAAATAATTTCACATTATAATTTTCTATTTTTAGGACAATATCAGATTGACAAATTCCTATTTGTGCATCTCAGTTTTTTCTTTCATTTTTGTTAAAATGTCATCATATTTATATTTTTATCAATTTTTATTCAAAACTTAATTGTACTACTTTAAAACTTAATTTGTGTTTTATATATGTTGCTGAATATGTATCTATATTCATTTATTTTTTAATTTGAAGACCATTTTGATATCTATATGTATATTTGCAAATGACTTGACAGTCTAGTGGAAATTAACTAAAATAATTTAAAAAGATCATGAATTCAAGTCTCCTTGAATACAAATATGAGAATCGTGTCAAGAGGCATTTAGTAATAGATGTGTGGAATTCCGGTAACCCTTATATATATAAAAAATCTATATATGTATTTGTATTTGCTTAATGATATACAAATACAAATCTGATTTTAACATTATTCGTTCCAATTACAACTCAGTTATATACTTATATGGCAAGTTAAGTTGGTCTTGTGTGGATTCATAGTGCAATTTTTTTTGCAATTTTTTTTGTAATTCCTTTCACATGCATAAATAATCTTTGAATTCACCATAATAAGCATAGGGAGCCATATATCATAGCTCCATTTTATAATAATGTGGAATTAATGGCAAGGTTTTGCCATAATAGATTGGATCCCGTTATGTACTTGATCCTTTGCTTTGTTAAACCTATGACAAAAGGGTTCTTCACAAAAAAGCTATGTTGCACGGGTGCGGGTGCGGGTGCGGGTGCGGGAATACGTCATTTTTTTAAAAACTAGGATACGGGAGTATATATAGAATAATAAAAAAAATCACATTATATATTAAAATGTTTGATTTTGTTTACATTCAACTACCACTATAGATGCATGTTATCCAGTATTTTGTTCTAAAATATATATTGCTATGTAGATTTTAGAAGTAATTAAGATTAAATTAAATTTGTTCTGTAAGAATCTAAGATACTACTATAATTTAGTATATTTTACTGTAGAAATCAAGAGATAGAATATCCTAGATGATAAGCCAAGATTATAAAGCTCTTTCTTAGCTTTCCAACGCACTTTGAATCAGCTTAATCGGAGTTCGGATGAAGAACTTATGACCAAAATACTAACCGTTGCATACTGAAACGTATCCCAGACGTATCCCAGCCGTATCCTGTGCCGTATCACAGCCGTATCCTGCCGTATCCGAGCCGTATCCTGCCGTATCCTGCCGTATCCCAATATTAAAATAATGTGATACGCCACGTGGAGTATCCGGTGTGTATCGCACCCGTATCGCACGCGAATCCGCGTCGGATACGTATCCGATACGCGGTGCGACATGATTTTGAAATATCAGGACAACCTAGCAAAAAAGCGAACCCAATAAAAACAAAGCCAATCAGAAGGTATAATTCCTCTCTTACTTTTCTAAGCAATGGGTCAAATTATAAATAAACCCATTGTTTCCTTTTTATTGTAAAAGACAATAGCCTTTCAATCTTTCAACTATTTGACAAGGACTTGTATTTTTTTTTAATACAATATACCTTTTTACAACATCTACTGTAAAACTTTCTAAATCATATTTTTTTGTTTAACAGCATTCCATCAGAATATATTTATTAGATATTTCTACTTTTCCTCAAAAGAAAAGTCAGAACTCATAAATAAGCACTGGAGAGAAGAACCCCACAAACTCTGTGCAAACAATAAATAACAGGTTATAGTAACCCCCACAGACTCTGTACAACAACACATAATTGTTTGCTCTTAAATGTCCCATTTTATATAGAAAAATAATAGTTTGCTCTTGAATAACTGTTACAGTGCTTTCTTTCAACTATATTACATTTTTTTTTTATAAACAACTGTTAGTAGGTTTTCTCTCTCAAAAAATAATAATATATGCTTTCTCTTAAATGTCCCATTTTACATAATATCAGACTTATCAGTATAACTTGAGGAATTTTGATGTGATAAGCTTTGAAAGAGGGCATTTATGTTAATATCCCCACATAATTAATAATAAGATCTCTGATTTTTTCTTTATGTTTGGTATTATATATTTGGGTTCCCAAGGTTTCTCCTGACAGGGGTCCCACCCTCCTTTACACAAAAGAGGGAAACAAGCTCCACAGTCTAAGCAGACAACTGGTCAAACACTAGCATCAGAGGCATTTATATCATAATAATACTAACATAAATACTTTAAAGGCAAATAATAATTTATAAAAAATGATCAATAATATATTTTTTTAATGAAAGAAAAAGGACTCATTTTTTGTGTTTTACTTATAGTTTTTTATTATTCCCCACTCCTTAAGAAAATGACAAAATAAATAATATATGCCTCCTATCCTGCTTGCTTGTCTTGGACTGTTGAAGAAGTTTAATCAAACTATTTTTATATCACTTGTATCGATCGACCGTCACAGACGACTGTAATTTGATTCAGGAGACGAATGCTTTGACCGTTAAATGAGTTTTGAACAATCCAAATCAAAACAAACAAGGGACGAGAAAAAATATACGAGCAGCAGATTTGGTTCCCTTGTATACATGGCCAATTATTATTTATTATATACAAATCAGTAAAAATGCCACCATACGCAATTAATCCGAACCGTTCAAATTTCCATGAAATCCTCATCAAGTTTTTCATTTCCATATTGGACAGAAAATCCTTTAAATATTTCAGCAAAAGTTTGTTTTTTTTTCAGTTGAGAAAAGTTAAACCATTTTATTGTTGTGGAGTAAAAAACCATTTGCAAAATTTCAGCAAATTATAATTGGTGTCGGTCATCAGAACAACTAAGAAAAAAATTATTCACAAGAAATAATTAGGCATCTTGAGAAAACCACTTAAAAGTTTTATCTATTTTTTTTTCTTTTTTCATTTGGTTCTTTATTATTTTCCCAGAGTTGTCTTCACGAGAAAATAAAGGACAAATAACAAATGCACTCTACAACTATCTCTAGTTACTCTTCTCTGTCATCTAATCCACCATTTCTTGAAATTTTGCAATTTAATCCACATCTCTTTCTATTTTCTACCAAGACCATATCCTCATTGCAATCCACCACCTTTGATCTCAATACACAAACAACCAAAAAATTATTCTCTTTTTTGTGTTTTCTATTATTTCCTCAAAATGGGACTCCCTCCAAAATTTCACTTGCTCCAAATTTTTACCTCCAGATTCTTCTCCTTTTACTAGAGGGGACTGATGTATCATGGTCAATTGCATGTGAATCACAGCTCTTATAACTGAGACATGCTGCATCTAACACTCCAATTGGACTATGTGGCACTGAGGCAACTGATAAGCTACTACTATCATTACTGTCATTGTTATAATGCACCAATTTTAATGCCTGATTCCTAGTAAAAAACTTTGACTGGATGGCTTCATAGCATTTTAGCACGCTTGCCTGAAAAACAAATAATTAAAACAGATCCATCAGTGATATATAATTGCAATTGTAAGACCAGAAGAATATTTTATGTTGTTTGTTCTAATATATACCTAATTACCCCTTGTCCCTTCCAATACATTAATTGGTACAAAATACCCTCTTTGTTGATAGTTGGCTTAACTAATAAATTACAGCCCATGGTACAGAATGCTGTTTATAGTTAACAAGTGAATTAGAAGACTGCATTACTGATTTGCAAGAATAACATCAAAATATTTCACAATAATACATACATTTAAGTAAACAATTCCTTCTATAAACCAAGTATGAAAAAAGTTGAAGAACAAGGAAAAAGAGGTACCTCTGATACATGGCTGCAACAGGATAAAGCTCTCTCTATATTTACAACTTGAATGTCTCCAATCACTGCAAGTGCTACCGCGGCTGCGATTTCAGAAGGTCTGAATGCAAGAAAATCGGTTCCTGCAATTCTAATATCATTCTTAGTCACAAACAAAACCAGTTCAACCCTCACAAATCAAACATTAAATGTCAGAGATGATTTAATACCTTTGACTATATTCAAGATGAGATCGATAGCTTGGTAGATGGAAAATTTTGGTGGTCTAATGCCATTGTTGAATTTATGAAGAAAATAATCCAAAAATGAGAAAGAAGTAACAGCTTGCATCCTCCATTTTAATGTGCTTAGCACCAAAAGCTCCATTCTTTGAATGGTTTTCGCCTCAAACACATACTTGGCATCACAAACCTGTTGCAAAAAAACAAATCACAGTTTAGAAATGACAAATGTAGCAAAACAGAAGAGTCAGATGTAATGTAGGTTCACTTACTTGTAAATCCAAGGAGAGGGGAACATAGGTTTCCTCCATTTTAGCAGCCAGAGACAAACAAGCAACTGAGAGCAGTTGTGTCATCCATGCCTTGCCTTGCTGTTACACAAATACCCATGATTATTAGTAAAGGAACTAGCTTTCCAGGAAAGAGATTTTCCAGGAAAATAGAGCTCTTACTGGGAGCTCGTACGCAGAGAGAAATCGATCAAGGTAATTCACTGCCAACGCAGCGCTCAGAGGTCCAAAGTTGTAGTGTCTATGAACCTGTTTTTATCAAATCAGACAAAACCCATTGTTACATGGAAAATGGATATGAAACGAAAGAAAATGACAAGAAAAAGAAGGGTGAAAACGCAAAACCCACCTTCCAAATCCAATCAATGGCAGTTGCTCGAATGGAGACCTCCAGTGAACCATCCATCAACCTATCATAATAGCCCTCAAGTGGGAGATGATCGGTTTCTCTCTTTACAAGGAACGCCAAGCAGTCCTCTGACTGGAGAGGAAAGTTGTCCAGGAAATCGCCATGAAATGCGCTTCTTTTTGCGCAAAAGTCCCTGCTTTTAATCCTATTTCCGTCCAAGTCCACAAAGGATGTAACCTCTGCCTCTTCTTCCTCCTCGTCAAAACCCAATATGCTGTTGTTATCTTCTGCGCAAAGGAGGATAGAAGTAGAGCAATCGTAGCTAGGCGCCATTGACGAGAGAGACGAGGTGCCTTGTCAAAAAGATACAAGCTTTGCTTTCTCGCTTCTCACTTTCTCTACCCTTTTTCTCTCTCTACCTCTCCTTATTTATTCAGATAGTAGTTTTTCTCATGAGAGGAGTGAGAGGGTAAGGAGATAAGAGAGGAAGGTTTTGAGAGGGGAGAGAGAGATCTGTAGAGAAAGGGGGTTTTGTAGGTAGAGGGATTTTTTGGGAAGGAGGGAGAAACAATGAAAAGAAAAGGCGGAGGGGTGCAAAAATTGGCGACAAAGGAAAGAGAGAGAGAAAGACAGCGAAGAAATAAAACGGATGAAAAATGCTGCTTTTGTTCCTTTCTATGTGGCTTTTCATGTGTTGGGTTTTTTGGGCCATGTTTTACTCGGAAAAAAAAGGAAAAAAAATTAAGAAACCTGAGACCTTGTTTGGATTTACTGTGACCAGGTTCCGTATCTCTCCTTTTTATCAAGTAGTTTGGATAACAAATCACACAAGAATTCTGATTTAATGATTTTTTGGGCGGATTGTGTAACAACCATTCGATCAAATTTTATCTGCAATGTTCTCAAAAAAACTTCGAACTTCAACACAACATTCTCAGGATATTCGCCACAAAAGATTTCGTAGAACTTTTGATTAAAGTAAAAATTCTCTATAAATAATGTAGGCAACGGAATTCGAACCTAGATCAACCCTAACACCTCTCAAGCACTTAACTACTAGGCCACTCATCAATTTTGATATAGTAACTTATGTATTATATATATACGAGCATGACTTAAATAATATGCATAGTACACCCCATTTTGTACTATGTATATAGATATAGGTCATTAAATTAAGATTTAAGTTGCTAAATAAATTCTTCATATGAAAATATTGTAGGAAATCAAATTTCGTGATTTTTAGAGCTTTCTAGCTATTTTTTAAAAACAGTCTAGATTTAATACTACAAAAGTGCCATTTCTGGGCTGATTTTAAAAAATATTTAAAAAATAGCAAGAAAGCTCTAAAAATCACGAAATTTTATTTCCTACAAGATTTTGATATGAAGAATTTATTGAGCAACTTAAATATCAATTTAATGACCAAATTAAATACAAATGGACGCATAGTACGTTATGTGGTGTACTATGCATATTATTTTAGCCATGCTCTATATATACTTATAATATATATTTTCTATTATAAAACTGTAATATATTAATATGTATTAATATGCAGGTGATTTTCCATCTATATTATTTTCTCCCGTTGTTATGCACGAGTACGATTACTAGTAATAGTAATGTTTGTTTAATAGGATATTGACCAATTAACGACTAGTGTTTATATAAGATATTCATGTAATCAGGGGCGAATTCAGATGCTATTTAAGCTTGGGCACTGTGGTTGATATCAAGTCCGGACACAAATCGACTAAAACTTATTAAAATATCATTGAAAACTTATTTTTCACTATAAAAATAACTAAAAATACACTAAATTTTGTATTTTTAAAAAAAAAATCAAGTTATATTTTGTTGGAATCCTTTTTATCGAGAAAATTCGTTCTTTTTATATCATGATTTTGATACATAAATATTGTTTATTTCATTAACAACAACAGACATTATATAGTAGACAGTATTTTCTAATGTAGTAGTGTAATAATAATAATAATAATAATATTTTTTTACAAATCATAAATTTAGACTAGCATCATACGTCGTTAATTATGAACTAAAGTCGTACAACTATATCAGTACTTCTAAATTTTAGTTTGTCATGGTTCTGATACATGGATCGAACTTCCATGCACTCATATCTGACGCCAACTCTTTGGAGATATTTCATGCTTTTAAGTCTCTTTTTACAGTTTCATTTCATGTCAATTTCGGTCAACTCATACCTCTTATTGTGTTTTCGACATGGTTTAAAACTGCACTATGTATTGGTGCATCAGAAAGCCTCCGTTGGATATATCCAAATCATTTTAAATGATGTTAAACAAGTTTATCTTCAATAAAATAGTAAAAAAATTCAAAAAAAAAATTGGTTCCTAAGTAGATTTTTTATATGGACGATGTTTTCAACAATTCGAATTGGTCATTTAAGTTTGAAATTCAATATATGTAGTCGCAAGCACAAGCATGCTTGCGTAAGAACCGTAATCTCACACTTACAGTAATTTATTTTCATTATATAATATGAGTTTTAGCTCATAATTATCTAATACAATAGTTTAAAAAATTTATAGTGATATTTATTATTTTTAATTCTATTATTCAATCTAAGATTAAAATTGTAGACCTATTCACTGTCATTTAGGACTCCTAATAACATCAATATGAATACAATTGAAGTTTGATGGACGATCCAAAGCCGTTGGTGAAGAATAATTCTTGACAAAAAGCTAAGAAATTTCAAATTAGATAATTACTATTTCCCCAAATTGATAAAAAAGCTAAGAAATTACATATTTTTTCCTATAGACGATTACTATTTTCCCAAATTTAATCACTCTGTTTTATTCTTCTTAACAAGGTAACATGATAACTTCGTGTTTTTTGGACATTTTGTGTATTTATCTCATATTAAAAGTTACATATAGATTATATATGTTTACAAATTTGACTTTCAACTTGGCAGATTATTTCTTTTAATTTGACGCATATTCTATAAAGCAATTTTAGGCACAATATCAATCAAATTAATAATACTAATATTTTATTTGTTTAGCTCCCCTAAATTATGGCATATAGTTGTTTGGAAGAAATAGTTAAGTATTAAGGCCATTAAATTTTAGTCTTAAAAACTCAAATCATATTTAATTTGTTGTTTTGCTTTCTATTTTTGCACTCTAATGGAATGTGTCCCTTCTACAATAATAATTGCAAAAGGCACGTTTCATTTTTCTTCACAAACAAGTTAAAGATCTATTTTCATTTCTTTAACTTGATTCTTTGGCTGATATATATAACTGCATTTTGATTTGTATGTTTTTTGACATTTGATTGATGGAAGATTACCTTTGGTCTCTCGTTATATTGAGCATAATTTTGGACAAGATTTTTATCTTTAACCTCGTACCTCCAACTGATTTTATCTTTATAATATGTATTATTTGACCATGTTGGATTGAAATAATCATGTTTTGGTTCTGATTTTTGTTTGGAATTGTTACTATTGTTAAACTTATACCTAAAGACATAATTTGATGCATATCTAACATGTTGATATTTTATACTCTTGTCCTTGTACTTTTGACTTTGTTTTAACTTCCCTTTAGAAATTTGAGGATTGTTGAAAGATGAAGAAATTGACTTCTTATTGTATTCAAGAACCCGACTTGTAATGCATGTTTTGTCCCGCATACAACTTCTTGAAGTCCATTTTAGTGTTGCTTAATGCACTAGAAGATTTTAAAGATCTATTTTCAATTTCAAATTTATTTATTTTGTACTCAAGCACAACAATTTTGTTGTTTAAACCCTCAATTGTGCGATATTTTCTCATAAGAGATTGATTCGTCTCAACAAGAAGTTTATTTAGTCTAACAATTTCAAGCTTCAAAGACTCCTCATTTGAGACAATATTATCACAATCATCATCTGAATCCTTATCGGATGTAATTTCTTAACAAAAACTTGTTAGAATATAAGGGGTTGATTGCTTAATGCGCAAGCCTAAGGTCAATTCAATGTGTGTTAGCGATTTCAATTCAAGTTAAATCTTTTAGACCTTAATCACCTTGCTAAGTAATAGAGCAAGCAATTTCAAGAAGTAATTGAGCAAATCACAAAAATTAAGAGCAAAGTACTAAAAAGAGAGTGAGAGTGAAGAGAGAGCAACAAAAGAACAAGTGAACGCGCTATGTAAATTCAACAAATCAATTCTTCTCAAATAAATATTGCAATTAAATTAAATTTAGAAGAGATTAGAAAGATTGAACAAATAAGAGGTGTGTGATATGTTGACGAAGTTCGACCAAGCCTTCGGCTTAATCTACGTCTTCGGGTCCTAGATCCTCCGTCTTTGCGGTAACAAGATCGGTTTGCTCCAATAACTCAATGAATTCAATTACAAGATGAAATTCAATCTTCTTTACGCACATCGATAGAACCCAAAACATAGTGTAATCTATCTCTTTACAACACGACAGTTAGAGACTAGATCCGTATAAATCATACCAAGCAACACACGATAATGATAGAAATAATCTCCTAACTCTCTCAACAATATAGATCAATTTAGTGAATAAAGAATTGAGAGTTTTTGCAGCGGATCTAGCAAGGTTATGTCACTTATGGTATTTTGGTTGCTATTGTCGGTTATACATTTACACAGAGAGAAAGAGAGAGAGAGAGAGAGAGAGAGAGAGAGAGAGAGAGAGAGAGAGAGAGGAGAATGGGGAGAAGTCATCTTAAATAGAGATGGACAAACTAGGGTAAAAACTATAATCGCTCTGAATCATTGTGATGGTTCATAAATCGTTACAACTGTTGGCAATGCAATCTGAGGTTTTGGCAGCTTTAATTTTGAATATACACCACAATTGTTGTGACGGTTTGACATATTTTACCCAAAGATTTCCTTTGACTTGGTTAGGGGTCTAGGTTATTTTCAGTTGGGAGTGCAACCGTTGTAACCTTCATAACCGTTGTAATGGTTCATAACCGTTGCCCAACGATTGTCTCTGAGTTGGATTTCCAGCTTTGGGTTTTGAAGCATTTTTTTTAGACAAATCGTTGGGACCAAGCTTTGGTTTTATTTATGAGGTGTTTTGGTTAGTTCTTGCACATTTTTCTCAAGTTCAAATTTCTAATTGGATAAAAAAAATAAAGAATCTAACTAAGATATGCCTTAATTGCTTGTTCTTCAATTGGCCACAACTTTTAACTCGTAACTCTGATTTCAGTTTTTTTCGTGACGTTAGAAAGCTCATGACGAGATTTACAGTCAATAGGGGGCTAGTCCGTACTGGAGCATTTTCAGGTTCACCAGAGATCGTTTGAAGCATCAAAACTCCACCTAATAATTTCCTGCAATAGTTATAAAAAAAACGAATTGTTGTAAAATACAAGATCATTTTGCAAATTTACAAATACAAAAAAAAGTTGCTTGATACAATAAATGATATATCAAAATTTGAAAATGATTAAATATATGTTTTAGTTAAGAACACAAAAAAATTAATTTGAAGCCAATATCTGCTATTTACCTAAGCAAGCGTGAAAACTGAAAATCTCAGACGTGAAACACGTATTCAGGATGTAACTCGAACTTCCAAAAGCTAAACAAAAATGAAATAATATTATAGAAAATGCATTGCTAAATAAATAAAACATGAAGTTAAATAATAGCAATTTTCAGTGAGTCATATCTAGAATCTCGCTAGTACATTGTTCTGACTTCCGACGTTCACAGAAATATTTATATATCATGTGAAATTAACTACTTCCCAATTTGATAAATTAAAATTTATATTAGTAACAATAATTAATTTCAAGCAACGTGAAAACCCCGGCGCGAAACACGCATCCATGACATAAATAAAAGAGATTGCTTATGTCAAAAAAAAAAAAAAAGAAACGAAAAAACAATAATATGTTAGCAAATTAATGAAGGGATCGATCATGGAGCATTTCACATACAAATAATGAAATAACAAACTCTGCGATGCTTTTTCAATAAATACTTTACAAAGAAAGCAACTACTTCCCTAGAATTATTGCAACTAGTTTGGATTCTGTCACACTGCTGCTCCAATCACTGTATCGCGCGCATTTTCATTTATCGTTCTTCCAATAAAACAAAATTAAAAAAGAGATATTGTGTTATGTTATATTATATATCTGAGCCAATGATAAAAGATGTGTGTGGAGAGGAGATGTATGCTGTTTTCAATCTCTATTTTGAGCATCTTAGATCCAGTCTGGTAAATTGATGTGGCAGAGATAAATAGAATAGTACCTCTTAGTTATACTGGTAAGTAAATATTCTGAAATATGAAAATAGAAATACGTAATTTTGTACTTTTGAAAGATCATATATGAAATTACGCCAAAGAAAAATGCTACTAAACAGTTAAGATTTCTTTGCAGCAGAGGGTTTAAATGCTGGCTTGTTGACCATTATTTATCATCTAAATTGTTCATATTTTGTGCAAAAGTTGAAATGAATCAACTAAAATAGCATTAAAGACAATCTTTTTCGCAGATTTGGGTCTAATTTTGAGTTTTTAGAAGGTTGTTATCAGTCTATAGTTTATGTATGATATGTAATTTTTAATTTCTTTGTTTTGCATCCAAAAGTTATTATTATTGTGAAATTTAAACGATTGTTAATAGCTTTTACAAGTATTTTGAGATTTAAAGGTTATTTTTACAAAGTCATAACTAATTATTTTTGTCAATTTTTATCCATCACATGAAAAAATATGTGCTAAATTGTGGCCTACGTTATATGTTGTAAAGTTGGTATATAGCCTTTGTAAAAATTGAGTATATGAAATATTATTATTATTATTATTAAATTTTTTTGTGATAAGTCAAAATCATTTATTTTTTTAAACAAGAGGAGAACACCCCTCCTCTTCATTTTAATTAACAAAAACGAAGAATTACAAGATTAACGACTCATCATATTTTAATACTATCTATTTTTCTAATACTCAGCAAAACAAAATCCTCAACTCCTATCAATCTTAATATATCTATTATTTCTTATATCGTACCACTATCTCAGGATCAGAGTTGCCACTTGTGAGATCAAAACCAGGATCGCCACTGTCAGTTTCAGTTCTCAGGACCGCCTTTGTCAAATCAGAACTAGAATTGACTCTGTCTGCCAGATCATGATAGAAAAAAAAGTATAACAACGCCAGATCAGGATCGTCTCTTTCAGTTTCCTCCGTAACAGATCTCTCAACATCTGAATTCAGAAGAGAACATGGGAAAGAGAGAAAAGTGAAGAGAAGATGATATAAAAGCGGGAGGATGTGGAGGCGGGAGAGGCCAGAGACGACCTCACCCATCTAGAGTTTCGCTCATTCTTTTTCTCTCTTTTAACTCTTTCTCTCCTCAAATCATTTAAAATTCGAATAATCTCTAGCCAAATAATTTTGTTTTTCAAAATGATGCAGTGCTTTATACAACTTCAAAAATTTGCCCTCTGTGGTTTTAGTGACACGACAAGATCGCAACTATAAAAAAATGGATCTATATATTCAATAAGGAATCTCATCAAGAAATTTACAACAGCATAAGATAAGCTTTACTATTTCATATGAATAGTAAATTATTCGAGTAATGTATAATGATGAACTTAAGTGATTGTTTTGTTCGATCTTACTTTATCTTGATGTGCTTGTTTGATACAACAGATGCAAATGCAAACAAATAAAAGGTAAAAAATATCGTGATTTGTTAATTTGACATCTAGCGACACATGTAAAATTGTAAAGTAAAGGTCACGCGGTGCTGTAGCAGACTTGTACCTGAAAAAAAAAGGTTGCACAATTAATACATATCAGACCTCTCTTGGATATAATATGGATCTAATTAATATTACTCATAGAAATATTCGATATAAGTTGCGCTCATTTTCTAAGTCATTGTACAATGTAGACACTTGAAACTGGTGCTTTATGATTTTTTGTAATGGACTTTCCTTCCCTGTTTTCTTTTGGTGTGACCCAAATTCCAATTTAGGTCTGAATGTGGATGGAATATATATATATATATATATATATATGTGTGTGTGTGTGTGTGTGTGTGTGTGTGTGTTATTCCCATACATCTACATTTTGCACATGCGCCACGGATTCCTATAAGACTGATGCCTATTTTGTTGTCTTCCTCTCTCCTTGCTTTTGACATACGCATACGCTGTTGTAAATTTTCATGATGCTTCAAAGTTAGGTAGTCTTTGTATTTTTTTAGCTCATGCCTTTAGTTTACATTTTGGCTCTTCATCTCTTTGTGCATATTCGATTCCCTGGGAAACTGCTCTTGTTTCATTGAAATCAAGACTTTGAAGTGCATGCTAAGCACACACTATATATGCAATATATGCCAGAATCCAATGTCAAGTTAACTTTTGCAATGCCAATTTGTTCAAAAAGAACTTTTGCAAATTTTATGTTGCCTATATTGATGTAATGCATGTACCGTATAAATTAATTAATTAATGGTACACATTGGAGGTATTTACTTAGTGTAATTTATTAACAATCTTATTATTGTTGAAGTTACCTTCATAGTTTACCAAAATGCAATTAATTTCTGGAAGGAATAGGTCGTAAATCGTAATATATATATATATATATATATATATATATATATATATATATATACACACACACATTACGAAGCCTTAAATCAATTATCAAAATCAAAATAGTAGCTGAGTTATATTAAACGTATTTTAGCAATGTTGTATAACAAATCTATACCATAAAAATTGTTTGATTTCATGCTATCTTAAAATGTGACATCATCAACTCTCATAATTATTTGTTTTTTTGTCTTCACATTTGTATTTATTGGATGGTACTTAATATATTATGCATATCTCTCCGCGTTAAAAAGTGGTGTGTTTGATATAAATAAGAATAATTTGGATTATAAATGAACTCACCTTTTTAATAGTTTTCTATATGAAAGACCGTTTAAATATCATTATATCTATTATCAATGGCGTAGTCAGAATTTTGATTCAGTTGGGTTTAATATTTATTTTTAATAATAAGTAAGAGGAGAGGCGCGTAGATGAGTTGGACCAGGAGCACGTCGACAGGTCGGAGCAGTAATTGGGAACACTGAAGTAGCGGAGCGTCGAAGCACAAACATCGGTTGCAGCGACGGCCGACAAAGACGCGTCACCGACCGACAAGTTGGTAGTTTTGCCTGAAGATCCAGACATAAACTAAAGAACCAAAGCCTCTTCAAGTTGGTAGTTTTGCCAGATTTAATAGATTGAGTTATTAAGCAGAATGACAATAGAGCAAAGAAATGTGGTAAAGTTAACGTAATGAAAATATCATTGAATCGAGTTTTCATGACCGAGTTTTTTAAACCGGCTAAATAGCCAAACAAAGCCAACCAGTTGAATAAATACTCCATGTTTATTTACTATCGTTGGATCATAATAATCAACGAACTGAAATAGATAATATTTCAGCCCACTTTTCTTTTATTTTTGTCTTTCATTCTTTCTTTCAGAAAAGATAAGTACTCTTGCTTGGTCACAACCACAAGTTTTCTCTCGCTGCTCATCTTGACAAGACGATGATTGCGGAGTTACGGAGGGATGAGGGGGAAGAGAAAAGAGTGAAGAGATTCAAAGTCAGATGGATCCAAAAAAATTTTGAGATGAAACTTTAACTTTTTTATTCACATTTATATCATTTATGAAATAAATTTTTTATTTGACCCACCAAAACCAGCTTGGCTCCTATTAGAAATTCGATCAAAAACTTATTTTACACAATTTTCTCTTTCATAAAAATGAGTTATTTCAATACATTATTTTTTTTTCCTCCGAACCGAAATTCTAAAAATAACTCTAGTATATATATAGTAAAATATTAATTGTGATTTTCTTAAATAGATTACCAACATATTCTAAAATTAAACCAACTTAATATACAAACATATCTCTAGCAAAGGAAAGACATGCATCCCTCCGCAAAGATGAGATTCAACATCATATGCTAGACTAGAAATTGCATTGCGGTGTACCGCCGCTTCTTGACTTTTTTTAAGAAGAAACATTTTTATTAGAAAAATAAACTGTACAATTATACTAACTTCAATCATTTTGTTAAATAACATTGTTTCACTGAAATTAGAGATATCAATATTATATATAAAGCTTGCTAAGCGTCGGTGTGTCCAATTTTTCCGAAACTCTGACACTTCATTTTGCTATAAATTAGAGATATAATAATAAATATCATACATTGTTATTAATTTTTTTTAAAGCATGATAATTTATATGAAATGAGGAAGGTGTGAATATTAATGTCGTGAATTTAATATTATTAATGATTTATACTGAAATTAATGACGTGTCGCGTGTCTGATAGCTTGGACACACGTACAATGCAAGTTGAATAGCAAAATGAAGTGTCGAAATGTCAGAAAAATTGAACACGCCGACACTTAGTAAGCTTTATATATAGTATTGATATAAGGTTCATTTAAGCAAACAAAAATTCTTACTTTTGCTAAAGAACGAAAATTTTGGTCAAATTTTAATTAGAGTTGAGAAACAAAAATTATCATTTCTATTTCAAAAGAAATAATAAGAAGAAAAAAAGGTAAAATGACGCTAAAAGAGACTGCCGAATCAAGAAAAAATTTGCACCTAAATCACATATATTCTCTGGCTATATATTTCCCAATTAATACAAGCAAAATGTTGGTGACATTTAGTTCATCTTTCCTTCAAATTGGAATCACATATTTTTGTCAACATTTGCTTATTCTTCTCATTTCCTATTAATTTGAGATCCGAGCTTTAGGAATCTTCAATTACATAATCAATTAAATATATAATAATCATACATGCATGATAACATGAAACCTACCGATCAGTTGAAGACCCACAATTTGTTTTTGAAAATGATACGAACATTTGGATTATTATATATGTAATAAATTACACTCTCCAATCTCCATTTAGATCTCATGTGCATGTTTTAACATTGAAAATTTGAAACTTTTTTATTTATGTGTTTACTAAAGAGAAGACCCCCATGTTTGCTTGGTAATTTGTGCTCTTAATTCAAGTTGTTTGACTGAACTTGATTGGTTGTAAGATTATATAAGAACCAGAATATATAACCCTTGTGCAAAGATACTTGCAAGCTACACGTTCCTTGATTTTGTCTGAGATAAATTAATTGAGCATAGTAAGTATTTGTTTAAATGCTTGCTAACCATTTGCTCCTAGAGATGCCAATACATAGAAATTTTGTGGAAAATAAAGTCAGTAAGCACATGTATATGGTTAACAAATTTAAGTTCAGAAAAATGTATTGCTTGTTAAGATGAGTGTGGCTATATATGGTACTTCACAAAGCGTCACTTATACCGTACCGTGTCTTCATTTTTTCAATTTTAAAATTTAAATGATCGATCCAACCCATTGAACGTGTTCTCCATATTAAATCTCCTATAAGGCCGAAATTTACATTTTCTTAGAATTATTTTACTATTTTTTAGAGATGTGAAAAGTTGATTAATCAAATTATTTCAGGGCCATAAAAAATTACTTATTTTTCTCATGTTTAAAAATAGTAAAAAAATCTAAAAAATCTAAAATATAGTTCCTAAGGAGATTGTCATATGAAGATCACGTTCAATAATTTGAATCGATAGTTTGGACTTTGAAATTGAAGATACGGAGACGAAATACCACATGAATGGTGCTTTGTGAAGTATCATAAGCTCACTATGACAAGATATTGATTATGTAATTTTGTAATACATATATAATGAAATAAACCTATATAAAAATTATAAAAACAAACAAAAGTATTTAATATTTTCTAATAAACCTCTTAATTTGTTATTCATAAATTTTAAGAGTTATTCCTAGAATATAAACAAGCCTCGTCTATTTATTTGAAAAGATGCCGATCATATAATAAACCCCCTTGTCCTATTGGTACATGCAATTATTCAAGTTTGATTAATGTATGCTTGTAATATATTTTTTGTTCGAAGAAAAGGACTTCAAATGATATATGTTTTGATGTACTAATTAAGTGTTATTAGACTTATAAACAGAGAAGAGGTGATATATTAAACTAGAACAAAAATGGTCTTTTTTGTAAAGTGAACTAAATGGATTTGGAAACCACTATACATTCAGTTATAAATGCTGGAATTTTGAGAACCATTATATGTAGGAGCATTTGATTTTTTTTGTCACTATAAAACTTCAAAATTGTCAAAATGCCACTCAGAATTTTTTTTTTTGTCAAAATGTCACTACCGATCATTTTTTGTATTGAAATCAGATGTTCATAATGGCATTTTGACAAAAAAAAAATTTTGAGTGATATTTTAACAATTATCAAATTTTATAGTGACATAAAACTAAATTTTCCCTATATGTATATAAAAAGATGTGTAAATTAAGAACCTAGAGAACAATTGAAACATATGCATTAGATGACAATTGAGAAGTAAGAAAATAATATCCGGTGCCTAGAGAGAAAAAGGAATAATACCTATCATTTATTGGCTGGGTTTTATTGGTAATTGCCTAATTCAGAACAAACATTTAAATAAAAGGTGCAAGAATCTGTATTTACCAATGTAAATTATGCAATAAATGCAGTATTTGTTCATTGGAATTGACATCAAAATAAATTCCGGTGTAATAGAAGTTTGGCAAGTACATGGTTCCCAAATCCCTATTCCATTAAATGCATGCTCAAATTAAATAGAACATAATTCTCATGAGCATTATGACATTATCTTTGAATTGTTTATCAGAAAAACAAGACACAATCATGCAATTATTATATTAAGTCAACACAATATAAATATATATATTTGTACACACGAACTCCCAAACCGAGGGGAAGTGATTAGTTACACTTATTAATATCATTATTATAAACATTTGTCATAATTAAAATCAATTTTGTTTACTTTTTGTCTCTTTTTGTCTCTTTTTGTGTTATGACTTTGTACAACTTATGCTCATGGATTAGTGGTTACCTGGTTTGTTGGAGGAACAAAAGAAGAAAAACATGGTGCTCCTTTTATGGATTCTAAACAAATTCATTTTCAAACTTTTGTACATATATACATCTTGATTTAGTTTTGTAGCCAGAAAATATATAACAAATATATGATATTCCTGGTTTTTCTCTACAGCATTTTTCTTTTCTTTTAGCAAACCTTAAAGAAACTGGAAAACTTATGTGATATAATAATATGTAAAAAAATGACACGGGAGGATTTAATGTTCTAAGCTAAGAAGTAAGAATAGGTGCCATTGAAAAAATAAATAAAATCCAAATAAATTATGAGCTTAACTTTTTTCTTTCTCAAAAATCTCGACAATGGAACGGGGAGAAAACATTAATAAATCCCTAGGAGATACTGACTCGCCACACAATTGGTATTTATATTATTGCCACAGAATTAAGTCTGTGTTTTGTGCCACAATTTTCGCTGACCCAAAACAACCGGCTCTCTACGCTCTTCTCCTTTTCGTATACACGATTAAAACATTTAACAATTTAACCTATGTTCTCTTGGCATTCTCTATGTGGTTAATTTTTTGAGAGAAGGAGCTAGCGAATATATGTGCTATATGCCTACTAATTTCTTAATTTTTGTGGATTGTGATGCGCATTCAAGGCTTGATAAGTAGCTTTTATCCTTTGGGTTTACGAATTCAGGATTTTGGTCAGAGGTTCAAGATTTACGATATTTTTTCTAGGGTGTTCGAAATGATGGTTATTCTTAAAAAAAACATTTTATATGATCATTTGTACAAAAAAATTATTTTATATGGTCATTTGTACAAAAAAATTTCAAATACATTATCATTTTTAAAAAAAGTAATATATGATCATTTTTGAAAAAAAAAATTTCAGAAAGTTCAGCTGCACCTCCTGGATGCATGTGGCGCCTCCACTAATACGAATAATTCAGATATCGTAAATAAAATAAAATCAAAATTAACTCATGTAGTACATAAATTAGTAATGTAGTTTGAAGTATTAAATCTGTGTGTTATAAATGAATACATGCATATATATAATACTAAAATTTGAATAAAACACACAAGTATTGAAGTGGTCAAGTGGTTTGTTTGCTTCATGAATAACAAAGGTTCCTTTGTTCAAGTCATGATGATGAGGCAATTTGCATATCCATACCATACATGCTTGAACTTTTAAGAGCATTAAAATCTTGAGGCTATAATATTATGGATCCAAATTTGCTACTGCATAGTAGCGAATGGTCCGGATCGACTGCTAGCAATGAAAATCAGAAAGAGTCATTAAATTTTGGCACGAATTTTAAAACAAATAAAGAAGATCGGACGGATCTAGTACTGCACTACACGGTACTGTGCAGTATCAGATTCGAATTCGGTATTCATAATATTATGGACCAATTATGTGACCTGATATGTATCTTGCAAAAACCGTGTTCCAATTAATTTGACATCATTTGCAAATCTGAGGAGTAAGGTTTTCATATAGCACAGTGCGCAGAGCAGAGAATCGTTGGCAAGTTGCACTGGTACAGTAGTTGCAGAAGATATCATGTGATCACTGGTACGTACGGTTGGGGTTCGATCGTACCAAGGAATCAACGGCTTCGAACACTCGAAATGCTTTTCACAGTTTGAGTGGAGTGCACAGAGAGTCAGAGACAAATTAAGAGGAGAGGTGAGATAAGAAGAAGAAGAAGCAAGGCTGTGTGAAAATTGACCATGTAGTTCGATCTCTGTTGAACAAGTTACAGAGGGTGGTACTGTGTGTGTGTGAGTGTGACTGGTACTGAGCGAAGTGCATCAGTGCATGGTACACTGCGTGTTATGCGCCGAATTGATTCCATCAAATCGCCGAACTGACTCAAACCGACCCATACATTCAAAAAGTTCCATCTAAACCATTAATTAATTCTATACATATAATATATATACACTTGAGAACCATGGTTCCCATGCCATATACACAAAGGATTGTACATACACAACACGAACAAGTGGCGCATGCAAATGCGGTACGACGTGGCACTACTAATTCCCTATTCGTAACTTTTTGTGTCACATATTCCTTTGTTTGAACATAATCCTGAAAATAAAACAAAATATCAATATGTACGACAGATTTCAAATATATAAAGTATAACAAATAGGATATGCTTAATTAATATGAACTACTGATAAATACCACATAATATTTTGGACCACGGATAAAAAAAAAAGGTGAGGTCGGTCTTATCATCATCAATTCATCACCAACTCGGCGCGCCTTCAATAAAATTTTGTCCCGAGCAGTGCAAAATCTAGTAGACCGTGTCAGTCTAAACGAACAGAAATACGTATCTGTATTCTTCCGTCACAAATTTTCAAGGAAGAATGAACAATTTTAATGAATGAGTATTGTAGCAACGTTGTACAATTACTGTACGAACATATCAAAAACGTTGTAGCAACGTTGAGAATCAGAGAACAGACAACTATGACAATTACAGGAGATACGAATTCCAGAAATACTCGATGGCGCACAACTCTCTGCTCACACGGACAACTATGGCAATTACAAAAAAAATTGGGTCCTGCACGGTAGAAAATTTCACGTGCATCAATTTCAAAAAAAAAAGCTCACACGCTAAAAAATCTATCGTGCGGCAAAAAACTACCGCACGGTAGAAAATCTACTTTTTTGATCATTCGATCGAAATACTCGAACTCATTGACTACTTTTATCAGTATCATTTTCATAATTACCAAAAAAATATGTCTGGATCAAATACCTCAATTTTTTTGTACCTCTATTTTCCCTCAAAATCGACATTATCCATAAAAATAATTAATGATTTAGATTTGAAGGTTCAAAGAATACTCTTGATCAATGATGTGAATTTTGAGCTAAAATAAAAACACAAAAATATAGAAGCATTTGATACTTCCTCATATACTATATATAGTATACTTATATAGTCTTGTATGTTATATTATATACAATCTGTTCAGGCCAGTGTGTTTAGGTTGGATTAGTCTTTAGACTTATGTTAGAGATGCCTATATGGTGGTGGTCAAAATATTATCTATGGTCCATGTGGAGGTAAAACAAATAAAGAAAAGAGACCCCGTGCAGAGGCATCCACGGCGCACTCAGTCTCATGTCATGTGCAGTGCATGCATGATGCATGGAGCATGGTGGATGATGCATCCCTCAATTATTCTATTTTATCTTTTGCTTCATTTTTGTTTTTTTTTTTTATTTTCTTCTCTTTTTTACGTGCCTTGCACCGTGGAAAGTTAGGTTGTGTGTTTGTGCTGTTTCTAACTTGCATCGCATGCACGGTGACTTTTCCGGGTTTTTTTTTTTTACTTTTACCTTTTTATTTTCTCACGGGCATGGCTATGTATTTATATATATATATATATATATATATATATCCGATTTGTTAAGAATACTCTAAACTCAGAAGTTGGTAGAGAGAACATAAATATCGGTATGCATGCAGCATGCTCAATGCAATTGAGGTGGTAGTTCGTTTAAGTATCTTCAATTTTAGAGTAGAATGATTATTTCAAATTGTTGCATGCGATTTTTATATTAAAATTTATTAGAGACCGAATTCTTTTTTTTTTAGAATTTTGTTATTATTTTTGAAAGAGTGAAAAGTTGTCTAATCTACAAATCATCTAATATGAATATTTTTTTGCCTCTTAAAAGAAGTAAAAAAACTAAAAAAATATAAAATTCGGTCCTAACGAGATTTTTAAATGAAGATCAAGTTTTTTGAATATAAAATTCGGTCCTACTGTGCGAGTGGTACTTTGTGAAGTACCGTAGCCCTAACTCAAACATATTTAGTTATTGTCATTTTATATTTCAACAAATTTTCATTATAAATAAACGGTTTTTAAATTTTAAATCATTTCATAGACAGTGAAATTTTTATCAAGTTCCATCGATTTTAATGTGCTTCTTATACACAAACTTTATTGTAATTATATTTTAAATGTCTGTTTTTTTATAAATAATCATGTATTATTTTCAAAATATCAAGTGAATATATTGCATTATTTTGAATAGTTCTCCTTTTATGTTTTCCTTATTGATATGATGAATAAATTGCAAAAATGAGATCTTCTTTACCGTCGCAGAAGAGAAAAAACAAGAAGAAATAATGTTTTTTTTTTTTTGAGAAAAAGATGAAGTTCAAGTCCTCAAATTTTATAATGATCACGAAATAATGTGTTGTAATTTATTGTAATTAATCTAGTGATGGAGGAGGCTTCACACATTGATCTAATATATATTGATGAAGAGGGAGCGAATTTTGTGTGTCATGTTGAGCTTTTATTTTTATTATATGACACTGAAACATACTAAGGAAATTAACGTTGGATCTAAATCACTAATATATAATGTTCTTCATAACAAATATTTAGTAGCCTTTTGTTTTAATTTTGATTAAGTTACATGTGCTATTTCACAGACGCAGCGGGTGCAACAACAATACTTATGTATACAGGGGCGGATTCAGGATTCTCGTCAGGGATTCAAGGTTTACGGTATTTTTTCAGGGGTTTGAAATGATAGTTATTTCTAAAAAAACATATTTTACATGGTCATTTATGCAAAAAAATTTCAAATACATGGTCATTTCTGAAAAAAATTTAATATATGTGGTCATTTTTTGAAAAAAAAAATTCAGGGAGGTTCAGCTGCACCCCTGGAGCTACGTGGCTCCGCCACTGTATGTACATAACAAAAATTGAACTGCAGAAAATATTATAATTTTTTTTTCAAGTTTCAACCTTAATATCCATGTATTAATTCCAACTAAACTTTAGCAGGATAATAACAAGGAGTTTTTTTTTTTTTTTTTGCAATTTCTTACTTCACAATGAATTCTTTGAGAGTTGTGCATGTCTGTTAGGCCTCTCAGAAGAACTTGAATTAATGAATTATATGCACATGTCAATCAAGCTTTCTAAATACTGGATGCTACCTCTTGGTAAAAAAAAATTTACTTGACTGGGAAATAATTTACTTTTTACATTTACTTGACTGAATTACTGAGCTGAACAGAACAAGCACTACAAAGAAATATGTAAAGCTATATGAGAATTTCTCTGTTGTTTTGATGTCTTTGCCTTGTCAATAAATTCTCTGAATCTTTTTATGAATCATAAAAACAATGAAGTAATTAATAAAATAGGGAACGATGGAGGACAAATACATAACCTAATTTATGTCATTTGAAATTTTTTCAAGTCAAATGATGACTTGATGGACCAACAAATTATTTCTTTAATGCTAGAATTTCACTCAAAATGTAACAGTTCCTGAGAAATTAATCGCTACAACTTTAGAAATTACAAACATAGCAAGTTCATTTCCCTCTTAGCACTTTCCTTTTTCTTTTTATTCTGCAGAACCTTCAGTTTTTGTTTCATATTTCCACTTTCCTATTCCGCTTATGGTATAAAATTATAAAAGGAAAACATATAATTTATTGGGTAATTAGTGTACGATCACTAATTCAAGAATTGAAAGCTCGAGGTCGTGTTATTATAATATATAAAAATAAAATATTTCATGAATTATAATAACAAATTACTTGTAGAATGGCATCATTTTGTTCTTGACCGAGAACCCAGTTACTGATATGGATGAAAAGAGAAACATATAATGCACAATACAATAATTTTCTGGCCTTTTTGTAATCCATAGCAGTAAATCTTTTAATGTATCTCCTAGTATCGACCTATTTACTAATATGAAAGATTTGATATATATTTAAAGTATAATCCACTAGTATCAGTAAACGAAAACAAATCCCACCATAGAAATTGACATCTCTATTTGATTGCCTTCCAATAGAAACCTTCATTAAATTTATGCATGCCTTCAGCGTGAACCTTTCTTCCTCCACCAATACACAAAAGAAAAAAAAATGCTAAAAATTCTACTTCCTTAATTCTGTTTTCCAGATCCAACTACAAGCAAAAGTATTCTGAATTGTTACTAAATGGTACAATTTATTTGTTGTTTCTTTCATTTAAACTATATGATACTTTGGAGCCAATAATTTAACCATGCATATAATAACAGCCTTGAATTAGTATCCTTCTTTTCCCCTTATATTCTACTGTTATACCTCTGATGAATCATGTTTTGTTTTCATTTTCATTTATGTAGTTGGACTTTGAGTTAGCTTACAAAGTTATATTTTATGGAGTTAGTGCTTTGCTAGCTCTGCTTGTAATTTCAACGGTTACATCAGTGCTTGATTCTATTCCTCTGGTACTTCAAATTTCTTTATTAAGTTCAACCAATACTGAGGGTCTACATCATCAACTATTTATCAATGTTCTATTCTGAAATTGGAAATGTAGGTTCCACAGTTGATGGAAGTGGTCGGGCTCGGCTTCACTCTCTGGTTCAGTTATAACTATTTAATCTTCAAGGTGATTTGTTAAACTAAAATAATGATGAATTGCTTCATAATTCGGTAGTATCTGATTTTAAATTAATTAGTTACTGTAATTGGAGCTATTTTGGGTCTGTCTTTATTGATGAAAATTGTTACTTGCTGTGATTTTTGCTTTTCTTTTGGTTATTTTTTGCTTAGTGAAGCCCTGATTAGGCTTAAATATCAGGATAAGACCAAATAAAGTTAAGAAATTACCAAATATTTCTGTGATAGTATCACGCTAGCAAGTTTCAGAACCAAATTTAACAAATATGTTTTGAGTTATTTGTAGTTTGTCAAGCGACTTATTCTGACATGAGTTGAAACAAACAATAACTTTGAAATTTATTGAAGAACAATGTCTTTTCTCATTGCAGTGCTGTCATGAATTAAAAATGTTGTTCCATGCCACCAGTGCCAACTGATCGTTTTGTTTTTTGTAACTTAATTAGTTTGCTGTTTGTTTTTTCAAATTTCCTGTGTATAATTTTGTGATGCAGGAAAGTAGGGATGAGCTATTTGAGAAAATTGATGAAATCAAGAAGCAAATTTTGGGTGACTGACAACTTTAATCACTCTACATGTATGTAATATTAATAGGTGTGATGTGAAGTGATCCTACATACATACATATTTAGTTGTATGAAGAAAGGATTGATATTAGATTATCTTTAATTGTTGTAGTTGAGACGTACTTACAGAATGCTACCAGCAGCACATGCACTTGTTTTTATCTTTCTTTCCTGGATATCTTTGCATAGTTGTTTCAGTTGTTTAATTAAGTGTCTTTTTTTCATTTATTACAATACTTTCGACTAGTCCATATATAGGATTGCATCTTATAATGTTATAGCTAATGGAAATTACAAGGAAGCTGCAATTATTAAAAGAGACGCGATAACATAGCTTCAGTAGTTACAAATACCAGTAAGGATTCAGGAAGCTTCCCTCAAGATTATACAGAACTATCAATAGATCAAATTTTGAATCAGATTCAAGCTTGGTTTGAATCTTCATAGATCATTATACTCAATAGAGGCCCAAAATGCACATCTGAGAATTCAGTATAAACAATTAATAAAACGAATACAAACAATTATTCCGCCTATTTATTTAATTTAATCTAAAATCCTGAAAGACGCCTCAGCACTTTTCACTCGACGTGGCGCGGGGGTCCGAATCTGCTGCTCGTAAATCCCTGCTTGCTTTCCTGCTTGTCTTCGATCCGACCGCTCGATCGCCACGGACGGCTGTGATTTGATTCAGGGAGCAGATGCTTTGGCCGTTAGATGAGTTTTGAACGGTCCAGATCGAAACAAGCAGGGAAGCAAGCAGGGATTTACGAGCAGCAGATCCGGTTCCGTGGCGCCGTGGATCACGTGTCAATAAATAACCCACCAGCTTTGATTACTATTCGTATTCGCCGTGGTTTCTCACCTCGTTACAAATGGAGCTCTCCAGTCTCCAACGCTCCTTGCTCTCTTCTCTCTCTCACCGCCGATCTCCGTCGTTCTCCCGGCATTGCGTCTTCTTCACATCGACTCGAGGTACTTCCACTAAACAATTCCATTTTCACTACATTTTGAACAGTGTGCGAATGAGTGCGCGGTTCTTCGTTTTCTCTGATTGCTTCAGGAAATTCTTACAATCTCTGTCGTAGATCGCTTGATCTGGATAGATGTGGGCTGGTTTTGAGTCGTGTGGTGAAATCAAAAGAGGATTTGAAGGAAGATTGGGAGCTAGATGATGATGATGATGATGACGAAGAAGAAAAAAGTATTTTCTGGAATTATCTTGATCGGCTTCAGGACCTGAGAATTAAGGTGTTTTTTTCACAGCCTGTTTTTTTTTTTTGTATGTGTGATTACGGTTCTATTAATTGCATACTAGGTAGTGAAATCCTCAAAATTTTAAGATGCATTAGACTTTGTTCTCCACCTGCTTTGTTCGTGTACTGATATAATTGCTTTTAGCTATATCCCTGTAAATGATGTTACAAATTCTAGCAACATGTCATAATTTCAAAATTTACATTTCTGCCATCTGAAGTCCAAAGATGTCACTATTGAATTGTCTGACAGTGTCCTTGATTTTTCATCATTTTGGCCTATCTCAATTATTATGTTTTGGTTAGTAGCTTAGTTATTAATCATCACAGGCTTTATTGAGCAGCTGAATTTTGCATTCTGGATTTATTTTGTACTTTCTTAAATGTAGCATTTTAATATACATTCTAAGTATCATATTTTCCATTGTTTTCCCTTGGGACAGGTCAAAGCCTCACTCTCTGTCCTTGCCTCAGTATAACTATCATATTCTGTGAACTGAAATCTGGTATTATTGTAATCTTTGGAGTAGTGCATCATTCCAGGCTTAGTATACCAGACTACCAGAGTACAGTACTATGACAATATATCTATATCGGTTCATAATGATTTTTATTCTATTTTATGCAGTTGGACTTTGAGATCACTTACAAAGCTCTCGTTTATGGATCTGGTGTTTTGACAGTTTTGTTGATAACTTCAGCTGTTACTTCAGCAATTGATTCTATTCCTCTGGTATGTGTGGATCCCCTTTTTTCTAAATTTTTTATCCAATCCTAGTTTCACCAAATACTTATCAACTTCGAATATTTGAAATCGGAAACATAGGTTCCAGAGTTGCTGGAAGTAGTTGGGCTTGGCTACACTGTCTGGTTCAGCGCTCGCTATTTGATCTTCAAGGTGGTTTGTTAAACTATAATAATTAGTTCATTATTGGATAATTCCCAGAAACCGAAATTAATAATGCTTGAATTTATGTACTATCTGGGGCAGGTCTTAACAATGATTGTTGGTTCTGAGCCCAGTTTAGGATTGAATATAACAATATGACCAAATAGCTTTAGGGGTTACCAGAGCTGATGTCTTTCTATGATAGTAAGAAAGTAGAAATTTCTTTACCAACTCCTAGCATATCCCAACTAACTTATGAGGTTTAGATATGTTAAATAACGGTTTCAAAGTTCTGCTTTTGTTTGCTGTTCTGGAACACATAGAACTGAAATTTTAGAATTTAGTGGCATAATTGTCTATATTTTTTTCCCTAGAAGTAGAAAACAATAAAAATACAAGGGAACTCCAGGTAAAATGCCTCTCGAGTTTCTACTTACATAAGAAAGACAATGGAACATGTGAAGATTTGGGGTTTTTAAACATGTCTTATATTTTATGAAATAGACCAAAATCTCCTAAGTTGTGGTGTTTTGCTAGATAAATTTCGACTGAAGTTGCAGTTCACAGAAAATTTACATTATGACAAGAACAATATCAGTACATTTTTCCCTAGCAATGCTGTCAGGAGTCTCAACAGTTTGGTCCTGCACAACAAATACCAGCTGATCATCATACCTTTTTTTCTTAACAATGCTGTCACTTGTCAGCACTGCATTCCAGTACAACCAATACCACTTGAACTTTATTTTTCAGCAAATTGTTATTCTTCATACTGAAGGTTCTTAGTATAACACTTGCAAATTGAATGGTCAAATCAGCTTTCCTGTGTACTTTTGGCTGTAGGAAAATAGGGATGAGCTATTTGCAAAAGCTGATGACCTCAAGAACCAAATATTTGGTGATAGAGATGATTGATTATGTTAGTTGATGACTTCTGAAAATCTCTTTGTACTTCATTTTAGTGGTTATGTCAAGTGATGCTGGAAGCATATATTATTAGTTAGCCCTCTAGTCCTGTGAGCATAGAGTTTGAGCTTAGATAACTTTGTTTTAGTCAAGTAAAACATCCTACATCACTACCAGTGCAGTTGCACTTCCCCCCCCCCCCCTTCGGACCAGTATTCTCCGTGTATCAAAATCGATATGCAGAGTGCGTATCTTTATCAGGACTGTTAGATTAAAGATTAACGTTCGACCGTCATTGATATGAATTAGGAGGAAGACCGTTGATCTTTAATCTGACGGTCAGGATTTAAGATACGCACTCAGCGTATCGATTTTGATACGCAGAGGATATCTCCCCTGTTCTGTTTTTTTTTGTTTGTTTTTGTTTCTGTTTTTATTTTTTGGTTTTGTTTCTTTTAGTACATGTCAACTATTTTTTCTTTTCATTTTCCATTTAATAATATCTAATGATCGGTAGGGAATCTGATTTGGGTAGAAGTGGTCTTGTCCATCTGGACCATTCAATTCATCAAGATTGGTGAAAAATGATTTCTTACAAAACTCAACAAAAGTTAAAGTGATCATTTTTTATCAATTTCGATGAATTGAACGGTCTAGATGGACCGGAGTATCTAGTGTACCATCTTTTTGAATATCCAATTTTTTGCCTATAATATAACAGTGTTATTTAGATTTATTTTAAGAATAGTGGCACTTAGATTCGAATGCGAGTGTAGCATAATGAGAATGCTACTTCGGCTGGTGTGAACATAATGTATGCTGTTGACGATCGCACATATGTGATTGAGTTTATGCTATAAAACCATTGTTCACTTGCTATCCAAAGAAGTATTATACTTCCAACGACAGAAATGTGTCTCAAACAAATATTAAATTGGAATCTTCATATAGCTTTTGCATCTAAGTAATTACAGATGTAACGAAAAGCCTTGTATCACAATATCATTAATTTTCTATTTAATGAACATTTGAAGTTTTAAGAGAACTGCTAATGACCTGAGCTAATAGCTAATTCAAACCTCCATAAGCATGTGATTTCGTAAGAATCATTTCAAGAGTAATAAATACTGAAACGGAAATCAAGTTCTAAGACTATTTAACAGCCTTCATCCAAAATAGAAAATCTAAGACTATTAGCACCGTTTGATACTGAAACAAAAATCAAAAGAAAGCATCCATGGGCTTATTTCGACCAACATAGAATTTTCTTTCAACAAATCACAAGTCATTGGCGCATCTCAAACCACCTAAATAAAAGAGAGGAGAACTGAAACTTGCAAAAAACAATAATTCAGGAGAAAAAGAAAGAATTTAATATTTCACACATAAATAACATTGATAACGAACATCATGTCAAATCTATAACATACACCAAATGACATCGCAAATACTAAAAGAATGTAATATTTACATCTGGATATCACAAATTACAGGTTGCAGTTGTGTTACAAGGGTGTTGATAATGAACAGCAAGATAGTACAAATACATATTGCGAGAATATGAAATAACTGATGAGGAAGAGATGCATTATGGTTTACGCAGATAAAACAGACAAGAAATGATTATCATCAAGGAACAATCATGTCAAGCCTAATTATAATGCAATCTGTTCACACCTGCCAGCACTATTAGAAGGCCGCCTTCGTGGCTTTGATTCCCGCACAACTCAAAATCACAGCAGCTTTGATAGCACTTGCCACGATGTGAATACGGCTGTTCTTGCGGCTTCAACTAATGCGGGGTTTTGGTAGATTCTATAAATAGTATCAAGCAAAGATGCAAGTCACGTCAAAAAATCAGCATTTTTTTCTCAAAGAAAATTTAGTAATATTTCACCAATTCAGACAGCAAAACTCCACTCGGCCTTTGTCAATTCTCAGTAATTTAGTACGATAAATTTTATTTTTTTAAAAAAGAATTGTAAAGTTTTGTTGTCTACAGAATTAAACAACCACTTCACTCCCAGAAAGAACAATTGAATTTACATGTTTAACATACCCAATAGCAGTAGCACTCCATGATGCGACATTGTAAACAACATTAGCACCATCCCAAGCCTTGCGTAGTCTACTCTTCTTTTTTCTTACGGCAAATGTCTTACTAAGAACTGATAATATAATTCATATTGTTAGTGTGGTTATGGCAACAAAGGAGAGGAAACATTATAGGAAAAAAATAAGGAACAGGAAGAATCACCTTTCTGTAGTTCACTAGGTGTTAGTTCCTGGAAACATGAATGTTCAACGGTGAGAACTGTATGCTTACTTTTTTTTTTTTTTTAAAGAAAAGAAAAGATCATATGGTCTTACATTGAATCCTCGGAAAGTCAGAATACCAAACAAGAACATAGTCATGTAGAACACATGATATGAATATGACCAATGTAGTAACCCAATTTCATATGAAATGATTCTTTCACACTGTTGATATATAGGGAAGCTATGACGGCTATATACGTTCGTTTTCAAGCAAATTGAACTGGCATCAAACTCAGTATTTTAAGGGTTGAGTTTGATTCTTGTTTGCTTTATTTTTGGATGATGATTGACAACAAATGCTTGTGCTTTTTAAATACAATAATTATTAGCCTTCTATTTACACTCTTTTTAGCTTATTGTGGTAAATCCAGACTGAGTAATTCACCGAATACTTCATTAGTACCTAACTGGTACAGCATTTGGCAACATTTTCCATATGCCAACCAACATGTCAGGTATGTTACTTTTCGAGGGCCTGCAAGGTTGGATCAAACTGTCTTTTTTCACTTCTAATTACTAATGAAAACACAAAAAACTAACAGTAAATAAATCCAAAGTTTAAGGCTTAAACATCAGACTCAATTTTTTTATATATAGGGGTACCCGAATCCCCAGCATCTATTACTAAATGCCTCTTAGCTATCACTAGACGACTAGGCCATTTGCTAAACTCACAATTTAAAAGGTGAGGAATCTGGACATGGTTATACTATAAAATAACAAGTACTGGTTTGTGCTTTTAGATGCTGCTTTAGAGCAATAGAAAGTTAAATTTTAAGAGCTTTGGCACTGTACCATCATCAGCATAAGCTTGAAAGTCCAACCATATTGGTATCACATAAACTGTACCTTAGTTTCCTCTAGTGATAGTAGATATGCCGCCATGAAACATGCAATTCCCTCTACTATATCCTCTTGTTTCACTACAACAAATCCATCTTGATCTGACTCGCCATCCCCACAGTAATTTTTTTCTTCCCAGGCCTCTGCTTTATTAATAATGGACCATGATACAGCCTCATCTGAGAAGACATACAATTTTAAACATAATTACCATCATAGATGCCAGAGAAGAGAGTAAACACTTGTTTCAGCTTATGAAATTACCTGGATTGACCTGGTAAAAGCTGCCAATTTTGTCTAGGAAATCTGGTGATTCAACTCTGGATTTGATGAGATCCCTTAACTAAATAATATAGATGAAGTATGAAAATTAATTGTTTACCCAATAATAAATCATAGATACGAGCCGAAATCATATATAAAGAAAGTAGATCTTCAAAATTGGCATCATAAAGTTTCCTATGAAACCATAGGAATTTAGCAGGATTCTCATTTTTTATAGACTATTTAGTCAAATATACCAAAAGCAATTATTTATTCTGATCCCTCAATAGTTCTGCACATTCATACATCTGATATTATGAAGAAACTTAATATATCTAGTACCAAATTTTGCTAGATCCGAACCTATAAATACTGCAACATGTACTCGTTCCTTGCATGTAATAGTATCTATTAGTTGACTTCTAGTTACAATTGCACCAAAAGTTGAATAATTTTTCAAATTGAAAACATCCGAGTCCCTACTAGCAGAAATTATGCAATCAAAAGAATAAAACCATCTTAAATCGAACAATTCACACCTCATCGGTCTCATAACCAGTATCCGATCGATTAGACGATTCCCCCAACTCCTCCGTTTCTTCTTCCTCCGTCAGAGCTGATGTTTCTCTAGTGGTTGAACCTGAGCCTAGATCGGCTTCTTCTCCGAGCACTTCGAGCGCTCTCATGCACTGTTGAAGGACTTTCTGGACAGCTCTCCGGCGATCCTCAGGAGAAATTACCTCTCCCGACGACGACGCCGATGCGGCGGAGAAGGAGACCGATTGGCTTGGCCGGAGCTTAGAGGAATCAGCCTCGCCGGAGTTCATGACGAAACCCTAACCCTAGCAGGGAAAGGCTGCAGAGGTTGGAGTGCAATGATTAAAACATTATATAAGAAAAATAAAGAGAGAGGAGGGGGTCGAATTTAGAAAACGTCGTGGTTTGCTTTCTCTTCTTTTTTGGGTTCTTCTGCTTAAATTGCGCTGAGAGAGAGAGAGAGCTCAGAGAGGTAACTTTCTTATTTGTGTTTGCATTATTAGTAACATAAGAACGAAATGACGGAGAATCTCCTTGTTTAATTGATATTTAATTTATTTGGCAAATTCTTCGGTGAATCAAAATTAACTTGATTTTATTATTAGTAATGCAAAATCAACTTGATTGTATAATTATTGATGATTATCAACGATTACAATTAATTTGAGTTTAAATTTTTTGTTCATAGAATACTCACTCTAATTATTATCATCTCATTAGGTCCTTATTTTTGAGGATTTTCCCTTAAAATGAAATAAATTGTATTTAAAAAACTGATGCAAATTGCAAAATAACCTTTAAGATAATAAAATTTTGAAGTCTTGAATAGCTACTTTGGTTAAAACATTTTTTGTTTTTTTTCTTTAATGACATGGCCGAAAACATGTTATTAAGCATCATGAATATAAATTTTGTTTGGTGCCACTATTTTCATCCAAAAATTTATTGTGACTCGTGTTTAGATCTTATATCGACTTACTTTTTACTTTATCAACGACATTCTTATTCCAAAGAGCAAGATCAAAATCAACCTGGAGAAGAATGTCATGTATTGTCTTCGACATCTCGTATGTTTTGACAAAATAATTCAAATTCCCTACATTATCCTAAATCACATGAGATTAATGTTGGGTTTAGCTCAATCTTGTTTGACAATTTGCAAAACCAACATTAAAGTAACATTTGCAAAGTTCAGTTGTGATGTTTTTAGCTACAATTGATCATTTGTGAGGTTCAAGACATGTAAAACAATTCAAGATCATGTAGAACAAGTCAAGACAAACACAAAAATGCAAGATGCATGAAAAATCAAGAAAAATCGAGACTTGTGTTACATAATGCAAGGGATGTTAGTGATTGGTGTTCTAGAACCAAATCATATGTTTGATTATTTAGTTTATTAGTGAATGATTATATCATTTTGTTTCTTGAGTTATTATATTTTGTGGATTATCTGGGTTGATGACCTGAATTGTAGAATTCCACTAATGAAATAAATATAATTACTCTTAAAAGTCTTTGATCTTGGTAATTAGCAAGGAACACTAATTGACCAATATAAGATCAGTGTGTCGGATTAGATGATGATCACATTCTACAGATCATATGACAAAGAGTTGTCAATGCTAATCACACAGGTGTATACATCGGGATGTATAGCACTAGACAGATCCAAAAATGAAATATCACGTGGATTGTGTTACGTGTCATTGATATTTCATTTGTGTCATGAATTATAGGGTTGAGATGTTTATATTTCCTACATGAGAAATATACATCGTTGGTACTGTCCAACGCTCACTTTAACTATGAGTTATATAGACAGTTACTGCAATGTGTATAACTTGTGCGGAGGAACTATATGCATCAAGATACCATTGTCCTCTATACATGATATAGATGATGATATCTCTGGACCCCTTGATAAAGTTTGTATTATGTGCATGCAATATGATTATATGTTAATCATATCATAATTAAACTTTAGAAAATCAAGAAAGAATAATTAGCAAGGATGACACATTCCTCCCTTGCAATTATTTTGATATCATGAGACAAAGAATTGACACAATAATATTTTAATATTACAGGATCATGATTTTGCATTGTGCTTTTTCATCTACATCATTTGGGTAATCAATATACCATGGCTAGTTGTATCATTGATTTATGAAATTAAAATGTTTAGTTTCATTGCCATAATGATGGGATCCCATAGGGTCACACCATATAAAAGATTAAAAGAAAATATTGTAAAATAATTCTAGTAATATTTAAAGTATGTGTGACATATTTTAAATGACTTTTGACACATGAGAGATGCATATAAATTAACATTGGATATTAATTTATATGTTGGCCTTTTAATATATGGAATTGTGGACTTAATTAAATATTAATATGATTAATGTATTTAAGCCCAAAGCCCAAATATAGGCCATAAATTTTCTGGGGAGAATTGATTAGTAATGATATAATTAAAAGAATATTGAAGTATATCATTAAACCTAATCAATTTCCATTAAAGATGAGAGAAAATTTTGGACAGTTTTTTTAGGTAACTTTAAACAGGATTTTGAAAGGGCAAACCTCAACCATTCTGAACGTATGACCTGTGAAAATTGAAGCCCTTTGAGTCTAGAATCCAATGGTTCAAGTTTCAAGTCGTTTGGAGTTACCTACAAAGAGTTATGACAGATTTAGTACCCAAAGGTCAGAATTTCAGCATTGAACTTCTTGACTGAAATTTGTGTCTCTCTCTCCCAATTTTTCTCTCATGTGTTGAGACAAAAAACTCCATTAAAATTTTTGAAATTTTGAAGAAGGTTTTGAAACTAGGATTAAGGTACCACTCGTTGTTCTCTTACTAGCCTTAGAGATACAAGTATTTCTTTAATCTTTCGGTGGATACCTAAGGAGGCTCGACGGTTGACGAGCTAAGCACAACTATTGAAACAAGGCATATGGAATAAGAAGATGCTAAACTAGACAACCCTATTTGATTTGATTTGGAGATCAAATCATAATGTATAATATTATTCCCTAATTATTTAGACAAATAAATATTGTCTTTACACTTATAATAGCTAGATCATTTGTTTTGAAATGAATAAAATTTTGTTTTATTCCTTGCTTTCGAAGCATCAAAACTTTCAAGGGAAGGCATTGTAACGCAAGTGAAGACGTTATAACGGGATCCAAGGCATTTTAACGCCTTCGTAGAAGTTGGGCCCCGAAGTCAGAATGCCTAGAGCTCAAAATGTGAAGAAAAATCTAGGTGTGTAGTACTGTAACGCATGGGAAATGTGTTATAACGAGCTATAAGGCGTTATAATGATTCCCATAGCGTTATAACTATTTCCTGCAGACTTGGACCCAGAAGTCACTTACAGAGTAAAGGAATGGCATTTTTGGAATGTTGCAAAGGCGTTATAATGCCTTACACTTACATTGTAAAGCATGGGGTTTATTTTGGCGAATTAAAGATATGTGGAAGACTAATTGCTATATATAGACCCCCGTCTTATCTTAGAAGATCAAGAAAGCATTTTTCCAAGTTTACAAGCAATTTAGAGCAGTTTGAGAGCACATAGACCCTTTGTTCAAGCTTTCTAACCTCATGCATTGTGAGAGCTAGAGTTGTAATAAGATAGTCATTGTTAATCATCTTGTAGCGATACATTGCAAGCTTTGTCGTGAGTTGCAATAGTTTTGTTTTGATTCAAGGATTGGATCTTTTGTTCCGTGAATGAACCTTTTTAAAACACTATGGATTAATGATTTTTCGTCCGGTGTGGAATCCGAGGACCCGTGGATGTAGGCAAAGATTGTCGAACCACATTACATTGAGTGTCACTTGAGTCTTTCTCTTGCTTTCTCTATATATATCTTTACTTGCAATTCTTGAGTATTCTTATTGCATATTTTAGTGTGAATTTGAATTACTATAATTGTGCAAATTGCCAAGTAGCTTAAGGTCTTGTTGAGTAAATACGCTTTCGCATTCAAATTTTATATTTCTACTTTAAGCCTCAATTTAGTAGAACTTTCCATTTTAGTAGTTTTTGACAAGTAGTACTAGAGTCCAAATGTTAGAACTTACCAATCTTGAACTTTCTTGAATTGAAAATGGCCCTTTGAAATTTGTCAAAGAACCCTCAATTTTTTGTGTAGGTAGTAAAAACTTCTCTCGTTGGAAAAAGTGTATGGTTAAATACCTAAATTTGATTGATCTTGAAATGTTATTGAGGAATAATGGATTTCCAAATATGAGACCAACACTATCACTCTTACTAGTGAGTCTAAGGAACTTAAGTTAAAAAATGATAATGCCATAAAACCATTCTTAGCTCTATTAATGAAACTATGCTCTCTCACTTGCTAACCCCACCAATGCTAAAATGTGGAATGCCCTTATCCTTAGGTATGAAGAAAATGAGCACATGTAGAAAATAAGAAAAGTAAGGTTAACAATCAAACTTGAGGGCAGGGAAGTAACAAGCCTAATTGGAAACCTGAAGGACCTCTTGATGATTATTTTAGGACACTCTAAACTCCCACCCAAACTCACATCCACGACTGATAAGCCTTATAGTAGTTCTGGAATGAAAGATGATTCTGACAAAAGCAAAGGGGTAGCCGAGGAAAGTGGTTCAGACAATAAATTAGATGATGGACATAGTCCTGGGGACTTTCAGATTGTTCAAGCTAAGCAGTCCTCTCATAAACCAGATTGAGATCCCTCGGAGAAACAAGAGCATCCACCTCAAACTATACCCCCACTCTCGCTTGTTAAAAAATCTCTTACTCAATCTGGTAAGCAAACCATTAATTAGGTTGATGTTAGAACCTTATATTAGATCTCTCATTCTTCTTCTATGGAATCAGATTCTCATTCTGATATTCAACTAGAGACTCAAGCCCCGTCTTTAGTTGCCTCTGAGAATACTGGTACAGGGGATACTGGTATTGATAATACTGACACTGAGGATGTAGAAGAGGATACATGCTTGGAGGATAATATTGATAACAACCCTGATACCATTCAACCAGCTAGTTGTGACACTAGTAGTGGTAGAGGTAGTAGAGGTAATGGCAGTTATAGGCATAGCTTGAGATCTTAGATAAAATCAAGAGGCAGAGACAAGAGCTCATCTGGTAAAAACACTCGAGAAAGAAATCATAGCGTATCCATCCAAAATTCAGCTAGACCCCAAGTCCCAAGTCCCAACCCATTTTCAGATTCAAATAGATTACTGAATACTAATTATATTAGATCGTATGAGAGAGATGAGAGAGGAAAGTAGAGACGTAAATAGAAGTGTGTGTTTCTTTACTGATTATATTCAGATAACCATCAATTATTTAATTAACTAATCAACTAATGGTTTCTTCCACTTCCATCAATCTTCGACTCTCTGTATAGAAATACACCAAGTAGGCAAGTACCAACCAAAAGGAAAACGAAAAATGCACTTCTTTGATATGGATGAGTGTATAATGTACAGTGTATTGTTCGTTTTCCGGAGCTGGAGAAATGACAACAAGGAATATGAAGAGATGGGAAAGCATAGCATAGTTATTCTTTAATTAATTTACTTCATTGGAATTATCGTTGGAAAAGGCCAAAAGGGGAAGGCAGAAGGATGTGAATCACTATACAAATACAACTTCATCGCTCGACCGGTCAGTGATGTACTGATTCTCTAGCATCTAATTTATTTAATTTCCCACATTAACCATAATTGTTTCTGTTTGCATATCTCTGAATCTCCCATCACTCTCTAACTGGAACTAATGGCGCCACCCAAAGAGAAAAGAACAGCCATCACCGCTGCATCCTCTCTCTCCCCTCCCTCTCCAAAAACAAATCCAAGTTCAAGCAAGCAACTAGACCCTCCAACATAGTTCGAGCCTGGCAAGAAGAAGATGAGAGGAAGTTGCTCAAATTCTTGTGCGACTTTTTGGAGCGATGCAAACACATCCCTCCTCCAACCACCTATGTTTCCTCCTCTTATCTTTCTGGACTTGTGACTTGTAATTCTATAATGAAAGAAGAGAGAAGAAACAACTCTCTCGAAAGAAACATAATCAAAATAACAAACATATAGAGAGAAGTGACAGTTAATGGTAGAGGCTATCAAATTAATATTTCAATATTAAAGTAAAAACAATATCGATTTTTTTTAAACAAGTGGGGATAACCCACCAATTTCATTGAAACCGATAAATGATACATAACAGTTGATACTTTAGAAAGCAACAGTTTTTCAATAGAAAGCTATTGATCTAAAGATGACTATATCCAACATAAAACTACCTTAGAAAAACTAAACTCTTAAGATTTATCGAACTACCCATCAACAAAATATAAATTCTATTACAAAACTATTTAAACAAAATAATATCTAAAAGAGTCTATGTTTCTTTTAGTTCTTCCTCTCTGGTTCATTTGAATTTTCTTGCACCCTGCAAAGACTCTGCAACTCTCTTAAGAGATTGTTTTTCGGCAAAGACTAAGTTTACTCCCGTACTGATACCACTAGATTTCAATCGTGCAAGTTGTGTACTTCATGTGGCATCATAACAATGAATTTAAGCAACATATTATCTTTATAATTCTTGCACAAAAATTAGTTAAACTAATAAGTTTTGCTCCTATTGAGCTTATTGGAGAAGGTTTATTCTTTGTAAATCATAACTTATTACGTTCCAGCCATACTGACCAACAGACTGAACCTCTAATCATTTCTACAACTAATTTGTCTTTTAATGGTATGCAAGTATCTAATAACCATAAATCTTCTATTGTCATTCCATCAAAAGTAAATCCATTATAATGTGCAATCCAATTCCATATTTTATTAACAAAAGGACAAGTAACAAACAAATAATCTACATCCTCACACTCTTCACAAAAAACACATTTACTGTCGCAGTTAACACCTCTTCTATTAAGAAAAGCTTTAGTTTGAACCCTTTTATTTCTAATTAATCATAAAAATATCTTAATTTTATATGGTATTTTAGTTTTCCAAATAGAATCAAGATTATGATCAATTATTCCTCCAAATTCCATCCAGTCATACAATGACTTAACAGTAAACAACCTGTTTGAAGACCATCTCCATTTTAGCATATCTAAGTTATTCTCATGCATTGCATAACCATCTAAGAGTTTTAATAGTTGTTCCATCTATAATTGAGCTTGAGAAGATAAAGATCTATTAAATATAAAGTTTAGTTGTAATTCTATACATCTTTAAAGGTCCTGCGTTTCCCTCGGAATAACAACAGATTCGGACTCTGCATATGATATATCATATTCAATGCATTAAAATTATTTCCAATTATACCTTTTCTACATGTCCGATATACCCTTATTTAATGAAATTATAGATTAAAATAGAAAATTTGTCTCATTTACCCTAGCTATTTTTAGCCCTTGATTGTACAACAAGAATGGATGTATCTTATTTTTGGAAGTACGCTAGAATTATTCTTTAATATACTATTATATACAATTGTACTAGTGGATGATGTCTTTTAGATTTTCAAGATTTGAAGGACAATCCCGTCCTTGATTAACTCCTAATTTTGAGCTTATTGGCCATTAATATGTATTGTTCCATATTATATTGTGTGCTCCTTATGTAAGTTTGGAAATCGAAAATTTAAAATAAAGGCGATATATTATATAAAACTGATGCCATACGGTATCATTAAACTACTCTTAATTAAGGTTGGATTATATTAGCCATAATTTAGCGCCCCCACCCAAAAAAAAGAAAAAGCGATATTTTCCTGTTTAACACACCCATAGAAAATTTAAAATGTCGGTCTAATTCTATTGACAGAAGGTAGTTGAAGTTCAGTTGCACGCCTCGTGTTGAATTTCTATTGATGTAAGACTCGTCGGTCTTGTTTTGAAAGAGAAGATTCACCAATTTCTTTCTTGTCATATACACCATAGCGTTGACAACATTGTGGAGTCCCACCTTGCTTCTTGCTGCATGTTCTTGGTAACGTTGTTGGGTAGCCAGAAATTTGGTATGTCATCGGCTATATTGAGTGACATGTTTGGTGCAACTTGATTTCATATTATCACCGATGTGGTGCAGCGGCGGAAGATGTGTATTTGTGTTTCAGTTGTTCCCATGCAACATAGGGCACGGTTATAGTTGTCTAGGTACATTCCACGCTTGCTTAGGGCATCATTGGTAGGTAATTTTTTGTTAGGATCATAAAAAAATATTTTTGTGTTGAGTGATGCTTTAATGCCCCGTAGGGCCATATGCTAACAAGAGAATTGTTGTCTGAATAAGCCAACTTGTAACGACGAGACTGATTTGATGGGATAGCCTGAAACTAGCACTATTATTAGCTGATCTAAAATAGTATAAATTTGCATCAGTGTTCCCTCTGCAAATTAGTTGGACATGATGAACTAAAATTTGGCCGTTGATTAACATATATTATTAATCATGGTCGTTGATTTTCTATAGAGATTGAGTGTGGAGATTTATTTTGTGTAGAGAGCGATTTTATGAGAATTCTGCAATTGAAAACATAATTATTATATATTAGTTGTCGTATTGTTCTATTTGTATTAATTGTGTATCTATATTATTATACTTAATGCATTATTAATTATGCTCTTTTTATTAATTGTATGAATACCAAATGTCACTCATTAAATGTATGAATTTCAAGATGTATATATTATAAAATATTTTATATTATATATATATACATCATATACTATAAATAATATTATGTGTATATTTTCATACTATCTACATATAATATATTTCATATTGTATGTATTTTTCTATATTACATTAAATTTAATATTGTAAAATATTTAAATAAATCATATTACGTATTTTCACATTATATACTATAAATCATATTACGTGTAGAGATTTGACAAAATCATGATGAGTTCGACCCGACCCAAGAAATCTGATGTCACGATCCGACCCGAGGGCAAATCCGTGCAGACCGGTCCAAAAAAAATCGGGGGCCAAAGACGGGTAGCAGTCAACCTTGTTGGAAAAAACCCGTGTTAAACCCGACCCGAGAAAGACCCGGCCAGACCCATCCCTACCCGTCTAATCCGTCATTAACCCGCCACTATTAACTCGTGCAAGACCCATGCAAACCCATTCGAATCAACACAAAACGTCCAAACTCGCCCAAACCCTGCAAAATCCGTGCAAATCCCATGCAAACCTGTGCAAAACCCATGCAAAACCGGGAATAACTCGGCCAAATTCGGGAATAACCCGACCAAATCCGAGAATAACCTATTAAATAAAAAATTCAAAAAAATAAAAAAAATCGGTTTACCGGCTTGAACCAAACCCGTCCCGACCAAGCCCGAACCTGCCAGGTTGCTAACCCACGCGTCTTAGATGGGTTGCGGTCGGCTTAAAGTTTTTTGATCCGTCAAAACCCGACCCGACAAACCTGTCGATCCGTCCAACCCGTGACCCGACCAACCTGTTGACCCGGGCGGGTTTGGCCCGATCCGACCCGTTTTCAAATGCTTAATTGTGTGTATATTTTTCATATCACGCGTACATAATTCTTATAACTCATATGTATATAACTGATATAGTTCATGTAATTATTTTCGTATCACATAAATATAACTCATATATTTTTCACAAAATAATTCATAAAATTTTATGTATATAAAATAGATAGTGCGGGTGCAGGTATCGTATTCGATATGATACGTGTGCAGCGATACAACGATTTAAAAAAAATCTTAGATACGAGTGCAGCTAAATATATATTAAATTTTAATTAAAAAGGTAATTTAATACATTGAAAAACAATATATAAGTGAATATATATAATAAAAACTATTATTATACACAAAGTGACAACGTGATATATGTCTTTTGATGGGAATAAAAATGGTGATATATGTCTTTTGATGGGAAATATTTTCAATCTTATGACAACGTGACAAAACAACAACTTCAATCTTATTCTTAGAGCATCTCCATCCCTACAACTCTTAGAGTTTCTAATCTGACGTGGTAGTTTCTAAATGAGTTTCAGGAATGTAAATGAGTTTCTTATTTAGCAATTTTACTTCAGAGTTTCTTATTTAACAACTTTGCTCTAGAGTTTATAAACTCTGACGTAGCTTAATCATTGACTAAAATTGATCGGTATCTCACAACACTAGTAATATTTGCTGATGTGACCATTAAAAAACTCGAACTTTTTTAGTTTCAGAAAAAAAAATTTAAAAATACAAAATTTTAAAAATTAATGTGACAATTATTTAAAAACTTCTAATTTAGATGCTTATGATCCACGACTTGTCGCATATGACCATCCCAAGCCCGACCCGACCTCACTCCATCCGATCCCAACCTGTTATAAACGGTCTCGATCGCTCCTCAAGTCGCGAAACGACGAGTCTCGATCGCTCGTTGCTCGTGGCTCCGCGCCTCCGTCCCTCTCTCCTGACTCCGCTGGAGTTGCTGTAAGTCTATATCATCGTCTTTTTGCTCATTTCGGGTGTCTTTTTGTTCAAATCTCCAATGTTTGTTGGAACTAAACTTAAAATTGTATGTTAATTAAAAGTCCGCGTGAATGAATTAGAATGAATTAGGGTCTTTAATTGATCAAACTTGGTCTTTGTAATTTGTATATTTGATAATTCACAAGACCCTCTCTTACTCTTACTTGTAAGTAATTTGTGCTTACCCCTACCCCTGACCATAATTATGGACCCGCCCCTGTTAGCAACCATGGACTAGCCTTTGTTATGGAATAGCTGATGCATCAATCTATCTTTTTGTTTGCATTTTTTTTTTGAATTAAGGGGAAAAGAACAGCTGAAATACCTACTAGTGCAAATTTAATTTGTTCTGACAGTAGACTACTGTTCTGAGTTATTGAACCAACAGAAAAAGATGGGAAGCTTATCATGGAAGCAACTGGAGCTTGGTTTTGTACTCGTATACGCTGCATTTTTCTATGCAAGTTTCATTCAGAGGTCCCTTCACCTTTCTCATGGTAATTTCTATTGTTGTTTAGGTTAAATTTCAGTTCTGTTACTTTGGTTTTTATGGTCTCTGAAATGAACAATGTCTTGTAATCTGGTCACATTGTTTGATTTGACAAAAGTTGCTCCAAATAAGGGTAACTGTATTGAAGAAAGCATATGGTACTTTCATGATTGAGATGTGATTTACTGTATCCCTTTCAAAAGCCATGAGCAACTTCTTCGATGGTTCCCTTTTCTAAGACATGCAAAGTGTACTGTTGACAGAATATTTCCTTTAGTCTTTTCGTTACGAGTTTGCTGATTTAGATTTGGAATGTATTGCAGATTATGTTGGAAGATTATATGGCCTTCGTAAAGGGTGGTTAGCTGGTCGCTTCAATGTATGCCCTCAATTTTGTTGTCTTTAATTTTTTTTTATGAAATTTACACTTACCTCTTGGAAATGGTCTTATACAGTGCATCATTCTCTTTCTATAATGTGATGTTTTAATCTATAAATTTTTCATCCATGTTGCACCAGAAGAATTGTGCATGTATTTCTTGGCTCATTGTGGATTGAAGTTCTACTGGCTTGGCAGGAATAAGAAAAAAAAATATATTTAGTGATGCTTTTATAAGTTCTGGTTTTCTAAGAGTGACAGTTCTGTATTCTTTGTCTCTTTTCAGTGGTTTGTGTGATGCATTTTTATCCCATGTAGTAGTAGTAACGTGTTAAACTTCATGTTTTCTTACATAAATTATACTTATCAGTTTTGTTTCCCAGGACATATCAGATCTCCAATGGAGAAGCTTCCGTGAAAACTTGCTTATTCTAACCATAGTTATGGGTACTTTTGTAACTATCACAAACTTCCTTAGATATCAGTATGGCTTGAAAGGAAGAGGGATGTCTTTGTTATGGACAACCTTGTCTGTGTGCTATTTAGTTTATCTACATGGGGCTTGGTAAGTATTTATGCAATAAACAAGAATATCCAATTTCATAGTTTGTTCCAGATTTAGCAACCATGGAATGATCCATATTTGGAAACAGCACACCTGGTACATTGCAACCTTTTGCAACAATACAAGTAATTAAGCAATTGCATCAGAGTGAAGTGTTGTGGCGTAGATAAAGGTGCATCCTGTCCAATAGTCTCGGTAGAATTTGAATCATCCAAGCATTTTAGGCCTCCTTTTCTAATTTTGTTTGCTTCGTGAATGTTAGTTAGGATTTTTTTTAATGACTTGGACTGAGGTTTGTTTTAGTATTAGGTCCTGTAGCATGCTATACAGTTGCAACAGGGGCTGTATAGTTATTTTATCTGAAAACTGAATTAGCCTTGTAGCATTATATTTCTGATGTTGAAGCCTACCTTTTCTTGGGTTTATACAACCTTTGAGGATTTGTAATTTGTATCCAGTTATAATTAATTTGCCTTTTTCTCTTTTTGAAGTATTGTCTTCATCATTGCAATTGGATCTGCTAACTATTTGATTGCGAAGGTTTGTTTTCCTTCCTCACCACCTTACCCCCTCAACACAGAATAAAAAGAGGAAAAAAGGATTCTACTCCTGTTTGTGTGGTCTCTCCACTTTAAAGTTACAATCTGTCTTCCTCAATATTGTAACTAATATGTTACAAAATATTTGAACTTGCTACTTAATCATAAATCATAAATTGTATACAATTTTGGATTGATACCACATTGAATTCATACTGGTCGCATACCAGAAATTTTTGATAGTTTGCTTTGTTGTCATTTCTTAGCCTTCTGCTTTTCATTTTTTTTTTATTTACTCATATTGAGGTTCAACTGACAAACATACGTTCAAGTAACATAAATAACCCTCGGATATATCTATGCATGCATGCACACAGAAGATTCCTATGGATTAGTTCCGTAAAATTTGTTTTTTTTTTAATATTTTTGTAGACATTTGTTCGGTCAAGATTTTACTTGGGAATTTTGTGGAGCTTCAATGTGGCCTTTTTGGTACTAAATCGGGTATATGAAGGCTACCCCTTCTCTTTAATTGGGTTAGATATACTTTTTTTTGTCCTGATTTTATATATATTACACAAAGATCCTTGTAATATTACCTATTTATGTTTGCTAATATTTGTTCTGTGCCTAAATGCTCTGCAATTGCAGCCAAAGGTTGGCCTTTTTAGAGAACTATCGTGGCACTTTTAGATGGCATATATGCTTTAACTTCGGTACCATTTATATTTTGTGATGGACTCTTTTTTTAATTGTTAATTTGAAAAGAGCTCATACCTGATGGATCTTATATGCTTGTTCATGAAGTAACCTGAATTGAATCAGATAACATGTTAGTCAAACCAAACCAGCTGATTTAGTTCAGATGAAGTCTGCTTGATGGGTTGACTTGCAAAACTCCCTAGTCCCTGATATACTCTGGTGTTGTACTATTATTACGATATTTTATAAATGAGATGTACTTGGACAATAGAGACTTTGTGCTGATGTGTAAAAAAGAAAATCTTAATTTGTCTCTTTTCTCTCTTCGTTTACCTATATTTTTTGTAAACCAGTGGTACTGCGCATGATCAGCTACGGATGGGACTACTATGCAGCATTCAACCGACACCCCTTTGATCTCAAGGTACCTTTGTGAATCTCCATTCTGATGACTTTTGCTTTTTGTTACCTTCCTATTTGCAGTGAAAACCTATTCTGTAGAGTAGTTGTCGCGATCCAAGTGGTTGGATTGATGCCATCTTGTGATATCAATTGCCTATCTTTTCTTATAAGGAAATCAAAGCTAATTTTCTGTCTGTTATGAATCTGAATGATTGTAAAAACCACACGCTACAGAGGCACATGCAGCGTTGTGAAGCTTGTTCTTCAGGGAAGACATGCTATCATGCTTTGCAGGTAAAATTACTTATTTCTGGAGTTAATTACACAAGCATTCAATAAAACAATCGCCAGTTCCAATTGTAGTCTGAAACTTCGTAAATTTTAATATGATTCCCTATATCCTGATTTGAGACAACTAGGATTCCTATTGTAAGCTTGCATTAAAACTTTTTAATGAATGGAGTCATTTTGGTTGGATATTTTTCAATAAGACCTGAAGATGCTTGTGGGCAATTTGTTTAATTCATGCTATTGTTATTAAAATGAAGTGAATATGAATATTCATACGCTGGTGCAATACTGCAAGAAAAAGAAAAGCTCTTTTTGTTTTGTTATGGGCATCTTGACATAAATTTGTGCTAAATGCTTTGTTAAGGAAATTGGCTCGCCAAGCCTATCACAACCCTCCTCCTTTCCGGGCTTGGGACCGGCTATGTACAACATACGCGGAGTTGATTCATTGCTCTATCTCAAAAAAAAAAAGGAATATTTGTTATTTCATGTTAAATGGTTTGTTACTTAAAAGAGATCTATATAATCCTCCAGCTGTTAGGAATTCCTTTCTTGTTTTAGAATTAAAGATGTGTAATATAAATCAACTAATTGCATGATGGAACTCTGAGATCATGGTTATATGTCACGTTTTCAGGAGAAAGGACTCCAGGTTGAAAAGTACTCGTATTGCATGTACATTTGCTACTTGATATATGCACCTCTTTACATATCCGGACCTATTGTCAGCTTCAATGCCTTTGCTGCACAGGTTCATGACTTTCTTAGTTGAGTTTGGAAATATGTGAAGTGAATTACAACACTGTTCTTTGAATTTTCGGCGAAAATTGGAACAAAAATGCTCCTTGAGATATAACCTAATCGGACCTGATAAGTACTGGATTGAGTAAATATTGTGTGGATAATAAGTCTATGATTGAAAGACCTAATGCAAACTGACCATAATCTGAAAAGACTCATTGCTATGTTGGCCCAAGATTACCCGAACTGAAGCAGCCAACCTTAAATTGACCTGAAGCTCTGAAGTGGACATGACTCAAATTGATCCAGTGCAATCTCATGGTCGTCATTTGCCTTCACAACAACTTTCTTTAGTGACTTCCATTTATTTTCACGACTTTGAGGATATCTCAGCTAGAGATGCCACAAAAAAGCTATTCCATTATGCGCATCAGTTTCTACGGCCTCAGGTGGTGTTTTGCTTTTCTTCTAATGGAACTGATAACACACTTTTTCTACTACAATGCCTTTGCAAAAAGGTAAAGTATTCTTTCTGAAGTACATATGTTGCTTCTATTTTTACAAAATCTCCCTTATACTGGTACAACATAATTCCTCCTTCTAAATATGCACAATACTATCTTATGCCCCTTTCATTGTAGTTTCTTTTGGGAAAAAGGAAAATCGCAAAGCTGATTCTAGTATTTATCTAGAGAGAAGTGAGGAAGGATGGTAGTTGTGTTTATTTTGAGTAAAATGCAAAAAGGACCTACACATGTTTTATTTGGTTCTTACAGCATTGTTCAGTAATTGTTTGTGTGTTTTTGTGATATTTCTGTTTTTGCAAAGGTAGGATGGTTCAGTAAATTCGTGATGCAATCTAGTTGGAGCTTTATTGCAACTCAGCATATGTATATTTGATTAATCAGACAGCCTTCTTTTATTGTCCAATACATTTTTCAGTGGCTTGTGGTGGCAGTTATCGCCTTTCCAGATCTTTATTGTGGCTTACGGAGTAAGATAACTGAGCTCTATGTGATTAAATTGCATCAGTTCAAGAAATAGTAATATGTTCCAACATGAAAGAATGCAATAATCAAAGGGAAATGTATCAGAACAAACCTCTCCAACTGATACAAGTTCTTGAGTGCTGGCTTGCAATGCATCTTCTTTAAAAAAAAAAAATACATGGCTTGGGAAGTTTTTAACTCTTTCCATCTGAACAGGTTATAAACTTCATGTGGTTGAAATTCTTTCTAATCTGGCGATACTTCAGTTTTTGGTCTCTGGTAAGTTTGTATGCATGCATGTGTTTATTTTACCACAACATTGTAATTCAAGTGTGTCATTCCTAGAATCCTAGTTGAAATAATCAGCTTGACTATAGAGTTGAAGAATAAATTTCGTGAGATTCAACTAACATGCTACAGTTTATAGTACGGTATTCTGAAATGCTTGATTTTTCAGGTTAGCGGGGTTGAGATACCAGAGAATATGCCAAGGTGCATAAGTAATTGTCATGATTTGGAGACATTTTGGAAAAGCTGGCATGCTTCCTACAACAGATGGCTTGTTAGGTAACCACTTTTAAAAGATTGATGAGAGAGACAACTATCCTTTCATAGCACAACTGTAATAGAAATCCTAGTCAGCTATGCATGACACCAGATTGATTATGATATATACCTTATGTACCTCCCCAAACCTTGCATTTTTACTGTAATTCGGACAAAGTATTCAGTTGAGCACTTAATGGAATTTAATCTTACTTGGCTGAGTTAACTCTGTGCACTGAAGCATCAATTTAGCTTATGAGTTTTCTCAGTTAAACTGAAATCATCACTAGCTTACCTATGAATGACAGTATTCCAAGTTAACTAATAATCTGTGGATTTTTTTGGTTTGTTTATTGTTATAGGTACATGTACATTCCTCTTGGTGGCACCAAAAGAAAGTTACTGAATATATGGGTTATATTCACGTTTGTAGCAGTATGGCATGATTTGGAATGGTACATTTCCTAACGCTTATAATATGATTGTAACATAAGAAGTAACATTTTGAAATATTCATCTAATATTAAATGTGAATACTTTTTGTCTAAATATTGAGCAGGAAGTTAGTTGCTTGGGCATGGTTAACTTGCATATTTTTAATTCCTGAAATAGTTGTGAAGTCAATTGCCAAAACTTTCAAGGTACTTGTATTTAACAGCTCTGTTACCTGTCTTTTTTTGGTTTATGCACAACCTTGGGAGGATCTATCAAGGCTCGTGTGTTTGTACTGTACCAGCCAGATCTGCGATATTGCTTAACATATCCTACCTTAAAGCTCGATAGTTTGTGCTCAGGTTAAAGGTTTTTGTGCTAACACAGTTTTACCTCAAGTAGTCTCAACTCTCAAGTGTGTGCAATTATGTCTTAACCAATGTAACAAGTTTTTAAACTTGAATTTGGATTAACGTTCCATCTGAATCTCCCCAGTCATGGAAAAAAATATATATGTGTGAGTTCAATACTAATAAAAATGGGGGCAAAATGGCTAAAAAAATTGAACTGCTGTGAAATTTTCTTAATTGTATGTTTCATGTATATCAGGCAACGAGTGCTCTAGGAGAATTCTTAAACCATGAGCTCAGTGCCATGTCTGGGGCTGTGACAATTAGCTTCCTTATGGTATGGCCAAATATATGCACCACGTGCAGAATATATGCTAGATGAGTAGTTCTGATTGCTACTTGTCAAAAATTATGCATAGATCATTAGTTCTTTCAGATGAAACTGGATATTTGTAATAAATTTACATATTTCTCGAAAAAAGAACCAACATTATGGATGATTGTAGCAAATAGCATTCAAATTTATTATATCTGCAGTTTTGCCCCTAATTCTTAAAGCACTTTTTCAGGATTAATATCAAACTTAAGTCTGGTCAGTGGACTAACCTATCAGGTCTTTGTCTATCCATGTGAATTATTAGTGAACTGATGTAGCTATAGTTAGTTTGATAAGTTAGGGAAGTTTTATTTTCCTTTGCTGAAAGAAATATAGACAGACTCTCTTGGCTTAGCTTCCAATGGTCTTTTTTCTTCCTGCCAAGAACCAATAACATGCAGGGTGTTAATTGCAATTATGAGGAAGTTTATGCTATTTGTAATATGGTAAAATGTTGGACGGAACTCTTAAGCCTCATGACAGTAGGTTCAAATTATCTATCACAACTCGTATTTTACAACATTTAATCCCAGTACATGTTTGGGTCATATTTACAAACTTGTGTACATAAATGGGGTCAAACTCTCAATCAGAACATTGTATTTCAGGCTTCATGTGTTAACTGTTTATATTCCCTTTAATTTGATTGTTTGGTTCACATTCTATTCAGATTGCGAATCTTGTTGGATATGTGGCGGGGCCAGCAGGCATTAAATTGCTGATCTCTAGAATGACAGAGAAAGAAGGTACGCATTATATACTGATTTATTGTGGCGTGACTTTTTGAATCAAAGTACAAGTGATATGACTTGGATGACTACAGGAATTTCACTTGAGGACTTCCATACTGTGTTATGTGTGCCCCATTATGGCCTAATGAATTCACAATTAATCTCTATTTATGTCATTGCTCCTTATTTATAATTGTCCTGAATTTAGCCTCAGTTATGGAATAATCACAATAAGGAAATTTGTGTAACAAGTACTGGCAGAGGTTTGATCTTTACTTTGCTATCTGGTTACAGCTCGGCTTATTCTGGCTGTAATATTCTTATCATTCTACGTGGGAGTGAAGGTGAATAATTCAATTCTCTCTCTAACTAAATCTAGTTTTAGTGTACTGTAAGATTATTTTTACTTTTTCTATACGCTTATTATTCTTTTTTATTATGTATTTGCAGCTTATGTTTCACATAAATGACATACGGCAGAAAATATAGTAGCAGAGGTTTTCTTAATTTGTTATTTTCTTTTATTTGCATATTGATGTATTTAATTTATTTGTTCATTCTCTAACACTTAGCAGATTGCATTGTGCATGGTGTATGCACATTAAATTGAGCTTCATTTGTAGAACTGAGAACTATGCAAGAATCAGAGTTTTGATGTGAGCAAGGTTAACCAGACAACCATTTATTGGTTTGTTATTAGTCTTATCATATGGACTGCTTTATATTATTTACTATTCCATGCGCTTAGTAAACTCGATAGAATTGATATTGTTTTCTTTGTAACAGACGGCACATGGCGGATCCGTATCTGCTGTCATTATTTCGATGGCAGCGTTTGTATGGCAGTTGATCTGGATCGCTGCCTTAAATTTCAACGTTGTGGATTTGATTTAGGGGGTGCTATTATTTTGTAGGTCCCATCTGTCAATCTCTCAATGGTAACTTGCTGCCATCGAAATAATGGCAGCGGAACCGTTTCCGGCACATGGCATATTGGTTTGATGGTTTGATTATTAGAGTGAAGTTGTCATATATATCAAAGGACAGGGCGGTGTTAATTCTAAGCTGACAGCAAATTTCAATTTGACAGGACGATTTTTATTTTTAAACAATAATTATTAGCAAACCTCTAATTCAAGTTCACTCTAGTCAACGGATGGTCACATAATTTTTTTCTAGTTTCAAAATAATCTGAAGGACTTTTTGTAAAACTGTTTTGAAAACTTGGAATGCTCACAATACAGATTCCTAGGTTCCTGGATATATATATTTTTTATGAATAGATAAGGATATTTGTTCACAAATATTATCAAGGTGATTTGAAGTTTTCACGAATATTTTGTTTTCATTAGATTTTGAACCCACGTCTTGAAAGGTTACCATTCATAAACCTCCGGTACCTCTTTTAGATTACATTTGAGTTCTTTTCTGTTTTCTTCGGACTTTGATCTCTTACAGTTTTTGAAACAGACATCAAAATTAAACAAAATCATTCATCAAACTTTTTTCATCCATTCAATTATTTGTTATATGATTAAAAATCTACTGCTCAGCTGACACTTAAACCAAAATCTAATTGAACTAAAACTTGAATTAAAACTTAAGGCAGCTTTGAAATGGTCGTATGGTTCAAGTGTTAATAGATATCTTACTTTGTGGATTGTTCTATTTCAGAATTTAGCTTTGCTTACATTTTTTATTTTATGCTTTCTTGTAATGTCAAAAAATCACCTATTGATATTTGCAATTTCAATCATTTATGATGTTCAAGTATGGGCTAAAATATTTTAAGTAGTGCTGAATAATTTTCTTAAAATATTAATAATTTATTATACATATGGGCTAAAATTCTTTACATAGGCCCAAATAATTTTCTTAAATATTTTTCATAGGCCCAATAATTTTCTTAGTACTTTTAAGGCTTAATCTAACTACATATGCCTAGGGCTGTCAATATCTTTTTGTTTCGGACGTTCCGTTTCGTTCCGTCCAAAACGGAACGGAAATGGAAGAGATTTTTGTTTCGTTTAACTCAGTGGAACATAAACGGAAGTGAAATTCGTTCCATTTCAGTGCAATTTTCGAGAAAATCGTTGTTCCGTGCGAAACGGAACGGAAACGAAAACGGAAGAATTTTTTTGTTCCGTCAACGAAATGGAACGAAAACGGAACAACCTTGTTCCGTTGCCGTTTTGGATGTTTGACAGCCATACATATGCCTAATAGAAACATCCATATTTTTCCGGCCTTATAGACACCTTTATCGGGGTCTATTTCAGTTCTTCAATACTAATTCGCCTAAATCTCCAATAAAAACATGAAAATGGGAGATATCATAATCGGAGAAAAATAAATAAATCAAGAGTAAGAAAGATGAGGAATTCAAACGGCAAGTTTTAGACTTTGGTACCATACCGTGCAATATTTCAACCAGAATATTGCTCGAAAAACAAGGAACTAAGGAAGCGGAGCGCCTACACTGTAAAGAGATTAGTCTTCAAGTAATAATACAGTTTTGTCTTTTTTCTGAATTTGCAAATTTTAAATAAATAGGTTGTCCCATCAGTGAATCTTTTATTTTTTTTATAATTGAATTATTGTGCTGTCAAGTTGCTCTCTATTACAATTTTGAACTCGATGGGGGCCTTTTTTTTATTGTTGAGGTATGTCTAAACCGCCGATGCATTGGTTTCCACATATTATATTTTGGAAAATGTTTTGGTGATAAGCAAATTTCGTGGATGTGTGCGTCGTTATGTATGTTAAACAAATTGTCGACACATTACGATTTAAAATCCAACCCGATCTCGCATGATCTGATTCCAATTCGATTATTGTAAACAATCAAACTAACTTGATCCGATCCAACCCGACCCTAATCCGCTTGACCGACCTGACTTACCACCTCTGATAATAACTCGTTTAACATGCATAACGACGCACGTATCAACGAGATTAACGTATATTTTTTATCACCTCCTTTATACTTTATACAAAAAGGAGACCACTTGTTATTATCTTAATATTTATTTTGTGTGCTTTTTATACTTTTCTTCATGAATAACATTTAAAACCATCAACATCAGAACTGAATAAGCATTTTACTGTGCAAAGAAAAAAAATGCAATTATGCAAGGAGTGTAATACAGTAATAGATTGAGCACAAATGAGCTTAAAATTCAAAATTATTTGGTCAAAATAAAGGAAAAGGATGGGCAGTGAATAATCAAATTAGAAAATGTACCATCAAAATTAGACAATGGAAAATCAGAACTCTCTAATTGCAAATGAGTCAATCACTACTACAGATTCAACCTTTAGAAGCGGATCAAAATGACTTTTAAAATCGGACATAGAGCCGCTGTTATTGGTAGGACTATTAAAAGTTATGATGGTCCGGTTTAAAAAATTGGACCTTTAAAACCGGATTCAAACATTGTTGTCCGCTATTAAAAATATTTTAACACCAAACCCATTGTTTCGGCCAGTTTTAAAGGCTTCATTTATACTGGCCTCTGAATTGATGTCCGCTTTTAAAGGATCCTTTAAAACCGGACTCAATGTTTTTGTCCGGTTTTAAAGGGTTCATATATATTTTCAGTTTTCAATTTTCAAACATTGCATGCTACTGCTAGAATTTTCAATTCTTTTTCAAAATGACCTAGAAATTTTAATTTTTCTAAAAAAGATCTTGAATATAATTTTATAAATAACCTAAAATTTTAAAATTTGTTCTAAGAATGATCTAAGATATTATTTTGTTTAATGAAAAATCATCTAATTTCACATATTTTGTAAAGCTAAAATTATTAGAATGAATATTTGTTAATTTCAACAAAGATTAAATAATATGAAGAAAAAAACGAAATCTTCAATTACATCTTCTTTGAATCTCTTCTTCAATATTCTTCAAAATAAATTTTCATCAACTATTCAAATCTTCAAATCTCCACTAATTATTAGAAGGATTTTTTCAAGTATGATTTTGATTGTTGAGAGATAGAGAGAAATGAGAGATGGAATGAAAATTAAAGAAATTATATAGAGATGGGAGAGGGAAAAGAAGAGAGCAATCTGTGGGAATTATCTAAATGGTTAATAAGCGTTGGATTGATTTTAAATGGACGATACAGATTAAAGAAGCATAGGTCGATTCGTGGAAAAGCTTTTAAAATCGGATCCTGCAAGACTTCCGATGTTAAATAATCCTTTAAAACCGGATTTTTCTTGCCATCCGCTTTTATAGGCTTTTAAAACCGGACTCCTCCTTCCGTCCGGTTTTAAAACATCACCTTTAAAATCGAACCCCTCCTTCTGTCCGATTTTAAAGCTACGTCTGGTGTTAAAAACCTCTTTAAAACCGGCCCTTTTGTTACTGTCCGATTTAAAAGACCTTTTAATATCAAAGGTAAGTTAATGTTCGGTTTAAAATCCAACTCCGGTTTAAAAGAATCGGTTTTAAATACTCTTTCTGTAGTAGTGAATGATTCTTTGTTATTTTAGATTCAGTGCATCTTACACAGAAATTTGTTGACCGCTGATCATTTTCTCCCTTTTTCCTACCACCATATTGTTCCATGTAAAATGAGTTGCTGGTAAGTACTGCAAGTAGAGATATTCAGCAAGAGTTGTTAATACTAGAGCTTAAACTAATAAAAGCTAATACAACAACCTGTTAGCAATATGCAGAAATATGAAATATGCATTTTTCTAATGTCTTTGAAGCTCCTGAATTTCAACTAAAACATTTTGAATTCAGTTCTCTGGAAGAATAATTAAGCAAAAGACAAAATTATCCAAATAATTAACTTATTGTCAGTACTGTTAAAGAATATATTCTCCCAATTTCCACAAAATATTTCAATCTTAAATCTGTGGTCTAATATTCTTAACCTCCCTATTATAAGGCCTGTATCAAACTGGATCGCATGCTAAGTAAATAAAATAATGGATCATCTAGGATCTAACAACCTCAATTATTTACATGATCAAGTTTTAAACATTTCATATATAGCATCTGTGCAACTTGAATTATCATACTCCAATAAGACATCTGCTCTGTATAAACTTGGTGTCATGTCCCTTATTTTCTAAAAACTGAAAGCAAATATATATAGAAGAAAAAAAACTGAATATGCCGTCAGTCTCTTTACATTACTATATAATATATATGCAGATGGCAGTATGAATCTTATATAATGGCTTCATACATGATACATCAACTTAGGTCAACAAAAGATAGGTGCAGGCTTGACTAAATGAATATTGAGATAAATAATAGAAAAAGGTTTAACAAAGTTATCTTCAGGTCTTTTGTCTCAACTGGAAACTAATATTATTCGCTATATTCCCTATCAGATGACGAAGATTAGCCTGCAATAAATAGAGCTTGGAAACAAAAAACCAAGTTTTGCAATCAGCAATAAATATAGTATTGTCTTTCAATACTGTGCTGACAAGGCCAGATATTCCACTGACATACTGGTGTGCACGGTGCACCAATCTCAACCTCAACAAAAGTTAAAAATTAAACCAGATTGTTATTTGGATGATTTATGTAATGAGTTACATATCGTAAAAAAGGTTCAAAAAAATTTAAAACTTGATCTCCAAATCGATGTTAGTATGGAGAATATTTTCAACGGTTTTGATCGGCCCTTTGCACCTTGTATCTTGAGATACGAGTCTAAACTATATGAATGTTAGTGTTTTATAAAATATTTTAGCACAACTTTATATAGATATATATATGAGAAGGAATTCATAGCCGCCTAACTTCCAACCGCTCACAACCGCTCCATGATAGCAATTAGCAAATGTAAATGACCGATCCAGACCGTTAAAAACATTCTCCATACTATTATACTAATATAGACTTGGAGACCAAATTTTATATATTTTTTTAATTTTTCTACTATTTTATCGGATGGATTGAAAATTTATTTATCTAACGATTTACGAACATTCAATTTTCAACCCGATAAAATAATAAAAAAATTAAAAAAAATGTAAATTTTGATCTCCAAGTCTATATTAGTATGGAGATATTTTCAACGGTTTGGATGAACCATTTACACTTGATATGATGGAACGGTTGCTAGCGGCTACGGTATGATGACGACTACAGATCTTTCTTATATATATATATATATATATATATATATATATATATATATATATATATAGGCTAGGGTGCTCCATGGAGCACCAAACCCCTAATGCTCCACATCATATCTCTAATTTTAAAATTCCAACGACCGATCCGAACCGTTGAACATGATCTACATATTGAAATCTACTTGGAGATTGAATTTTACATTTTTTGGAATTTTTTTGCTATTTTTTAGAGAGGTAGAAAAATTGCAACTTTTGTTGGTCCAGAAACCATTGGATTAGCAACTTTTCTCCCTCTTTAAAAAAATAGCAAAAAATTTCAAAAAATTGTAAAATTCAATCTCCAAGTAGATTTCAATATGTAGATCATGTTCAACGGTTCGGATCGGTCATTGGAATTTTCAAATTGGATATAACGAATGTGGAGCACGAGGAGTTTGGTGCTCCATGGAGCACCCTAGCCTTTCAATATTGTCATCCATTTCGTAGCCGCTCGCAACCGCTCTATCATACCAAGTGTAAATCATCGATCCGGACCGTTGAAGATATTCTCCATACTAATGTAGACTTGGAGACCAAATTTTATATTTTTTGGAATTTCTTTACTATTTTATCGGAAGTGTTTATTTGTAAATCGTTAAATAAATAAATTTTCAATCCATCCGATAAAATAATAAAAAAATAAAAAAAATGTAAAATTTGGTTTCCAAATCTATATTAATATGGAGAATGTTTTCAATGGTCCGGATCGACCATTTACATTTGCTATCATGGAGCGATTGTAAATTTGGTGGCTACGAATCCTTCCTCTATATATATGAAATGCAAAGGAAAGGTGGATTCCTTAATCGAGTTAGAAAAAAATACCTGCCAAGTGAAAATTCCAAGGGAAAAGTAGAAGTGAACTCAATAAATTCTAAGACAATAACACCAATTTTCAAATTTGGAAATTTCTTTCACCGACCACCTACCCACTAATAACAGTCAAGATGAAAATGAAAAGTGCAATTAATATGTAACCAACCCTCATCTGTCAAAAAGAAATAACAAAAGTTAATGTAAATAAGAAATTTTTCTTCTTACAATTGTTACATGAGGTTGCATGGATCAAACAAATCATGAACCTAACCTGTGTCATTGAAATTTTGATCAAATAATTCACATTGATCTTCTTCTTTTTTGAAATAAAACAAGTTATAGATTAAAACCATAAATTATAAAGAGTCTACAATCAGAACCATCAGTTTTAAAATGCATGGTCTATATTGGAACAAAGAAATTAAATTCAGAATTATTTAATAACAACAGGCATGAAAAAACACCTGATTTGACGCTCTATTAATTCATCCATCCAATAATTTAAAATAGTTGCGTCTTAAACTCTACCACTGAATTTTATTCCAAACACTTAATTCGAACGTCAGAATCAATTACTTTAACCTTCAAATTATAAACATACTTTTTGTTGTATGCATGTCTATCAGTTTACTTTTTTTCTGTTAAGGTTTTCCAGTTTATTGTTACTGGTATTTTTATTTGTTTTGATTCATTTTCTGTAGGCTTAATATTATTGTTGCTGGTATTATGTTTGGTGCCTTTAAATACTTAAACGGATTTCTTATATTTTAACTCAAAGGAGCTCCTAAATATATAGACC
>CAXKVX010002173.1:0-61736 GCA_964058865.1 Eleocharis quinqueflora
CTTATTCAAGCTTTCGAAAATTATTTTTAGGAGAAATTTTTTCAAATTTATTTTTTAGTTTAATTATGAATATGTATATTATAATTCTACAGACAATAAATCAAAAGATAAATCTACAAACTTATTTTTTTCAAAACAAGAACTTCACAAATTAAAAAAACAAACGGTACAAACTTATTTTCTTCTTTATTTCTTTTTTAATGTGTATTTTATCGGCTGGACTACACTTGTTATCATTTGTCATTGTTTCTATTAATTGTTATTTAACTTTTTATTATTATTTCAAGTACAATGTGGCGTAAGAGGTAGCCTGGACCCCCATGCAATGGGACCCGATTCTTCTGCCGCGCAGTATTGATGGACCGTTCAGATTTACTGCGCTGTCAGTTACGGACGGTCTAGATTTGATTTAGGGGGATTGATATTATAAAGTTTAGCTTGCACGAATCTTGATGCAAATTAAAAATTGAGATTTGCTGCGCAGCACGCACAGTGACGGTGCCACGCGGTAGAATATCTCGTTCCATGCAATGCGGTGAGATTGGTAGACCGGATTGTCCGTGGACAAAATCATCTCTACATGCATCCAGTCTATAAAAGACAAAGGTTCAGTAATTTTTTGTTTTTCATTTTACAATTTTAGAAGCAATATATGTTTTCAAATAAGACCTAGTTAAGTAAAAGTTAAGCCTTTCCTCTCGATTTTGCAATCAAGCCGTAATTACCAGCAAGTGCCAACAAATCCCCTGATTACAGGGCAAGTCTACTAGTGGTCGAGCTACACCAAGTGCCTATGCTTAAATTTAGAAAGTAATCACCACATAATTTATGGTCTTCTCTTATGCGAAACAAATGCATGTGCATTTCATGTATTGCTCATTTGCTTGGGCTTATCATCGAGTGAAGAATTTTTTTTTTGTACTTTTGTCCACGCTTCATTAAAACTATAGATCAGGACTGCCCAATTACACAGCTAGTCTTAGCTCTTAGTTGGGAAACAAAGGTTAATAGTACCACACTTCAATTGTGCAAGTAATCCTTAATAAGTCTTAATGTGCAAATAAGCATTAACTGATTCAACCAACATCAATAACCATAAATTCAAGACTGAATAAAGTAATGATAATATAGTGTTAACTCTCCTGATTATGGTCCTCTCCCCTCAGGGGCACCTGTCTGGTGTTTGGCACCATTTGATCCCGAGGGTTTATTAAGATAATGTATTTTCCACTATGCATCATCTGATTCTATCAATCCAAATTTGATTTGTTCATTTTGTGTTCTTTTGTTGCTAAGTACTTCATCGAGGCGATATGAGAGATTGTTTAAGGTTTAAGAGTCAAGGTATATCCCAATGACAATGAAGAAAAGTAGCCACATCGACATAATGCTGTACACCTGACACTAAGATTGTGATGGCTGTTATAGGATGAGTATGCTCTGATTGTATCCATACTCTGTAAGAATCATGTCGGTGTTATATAGGATTACGATATCCATTCCAAATAGTATATGAGGATTATCATATCCATTCCTAATGGATGTGTTAGTATGGCCATGTAATGGTATGTGTCAACTTCCTGGTTTGGTACCTAACTATAGGTACCTAATTAGTTTATTTTTGTTATTGTTCAGACGATGTCTAAATCAGAATTTGATCCTTGAAGTCTGGCACTTCTGCCTGTCAGCCTTTCCTGCCTAACCACAATCATGGTTGTTTTTCTGGAAGTACAATGATGGCAGGAGTGACATGCTTTGTTAGGTTGCATTTTGGCCACATAATCATCCATTACAAGGTACATCCGTACATAGATATATCTGTTACAGCATTTCAACTTATTCCGTGCCTCTAGGCTCCTCATGTACCAGACTTGTACCATATTTGGTCCCTCTTCTTTTGTTTTTTGGGTCTTCATATAAAACTGGCTAAACAACTATAATGTACTTGCCACACAAGAAACACCGAAAGGAGTTCAGGCCTTCAGGGCTGGAGCTATTTACAGTGGACTTCTTCTTCACTCAATACATATTACATAAGCAAATATTGGTTCTGTAAAGACACCCTGAAAGAATAGCTTGGTGTTCTGTTTCCTCTTCGATCCTTGTAATTTTAGCATTTTCAATGCAACTTTTAGGTAATTTCAACAGTGCAACTTATTTCATGATTATTTCATTTTGGTATTAACTGTTTCATTTGCTATATACATTGAGAACTTGAAAGAGGCAATATTATGTAACCCTAAAATAACCTCACGAAACAAGGCTATCCCTGTCAAACCCTGAAAAACTCTAATAGATGCCAAAACTACCCTCTCCTCCCTTGTTGTTTTTTCCAGATATGTAAAGGGAAAATGGGGATTGTTCTTCCTATTGTCCCAAAGAAATTGGAAAAAACAGGATATAGGTTGTGTCCAAATTTGGAAGGGGCATTCTGCATGCATCGTATTTCAAGGTTCAATAGTAGCACTGGATAAGTTATGTTGTTTTTCTATCGTATATAATCCGGCTAACATACTAATGTTAGCGGAATTGAAAATGTGCTAACGGATGCTTATTTCGATTTTCATATCGAAAACGACTGATCCGAATCATTGAAATTGTTGTCCATATTAAAATCAATGTAGGGACCAAATTTTACATTTTTTTTACTATTTCTTTTAGACATGTCGTTAAGGCATATACTACAAAGAAATGAAATTTCATTTCTAATAAGGACCTTAATTACATTTCATAAGAAGAGCGATTTTCGTTAATATAATGCTGGAGTAAGTTACAATGCTTGTGGTCCTTGCTGGTACATAAAAATTAAAACAAGAAAAGAAACCTAGTTAACTGTGTAGTTTCCTGGTTGGCCAAATTTTTTCTTGGGAGAATTGCTGATGTACCCATGCAAACTTTTCTAATAGTCTATTTATTCATGATAGCATCATAATATTCAATTTCCCTATTCAAAATTAGAATACTATCTTATTTCCCCATATGTTCATTATATCTGCAATTTTTAAATGTAATTGATCATTTAATTATATTTAATATTTGAAATACCTATCTTGCTCTTTTTTGAAATGGATACATCCATTTGCCCTTTTCTGATTTTATTTCAATGTTTCCATCTCAGATTTTGTTTTCTGTATTTTGATTCTAGATTTGAAATATATATATATATATATATATATATATATATATATAATAGTGTGAAACGCACGATTGAAAATGCTTTCAAATTTTGCTTAGACAGATGATGGTGTGGTGGTGGTGATAGCATTTATAACTTGTATTATACCAGTCAAATGGGTATTAGCATGTACCAGTTGCATTTGGTGCCGATGTAAACCATATATTTCTGCCCTGAAAAGAGCAGTTCTCACTCAAATTTTAAAAATGGATCATAGACGTGAAAGCAAATGTCGAGAAGATACATGGAACATTCAAATTCTATTCAACACGGCTCCTCAAGTGATTGACACCATTGACTCCAGTCAAATATACATTTTTTTACTGGATGATGCATGATGCATCAAATATAAACCATTGACTCAGTAAAACCATTTTTTTACTGGATGATGCTGGTGTATCTCTTTCAAAGCATCATGCATCATGCAGTTTCTTTAGAACAAAGAAATTACTAGTAAATGAATATTTTGCTTAAATGCATCATGCAGTTAGATTTTATAGGGACACCTCCATTTAAAACAAAAGGGCATATGTGTCAATTCATTTTTCTAATTGTTAAATAATAATAAAAATTGCAGATATAATGAACATATGGGGAAATAAGATAGTATTCTAATTTTGAATGGAGAAATTGAATATTATGATGCTATCATGAGTAAATAGGCTATTTGGAAAGTTTGCATAGATACACCAGCAATTCTCCCTTTTTTCTTTGGTGCTTTTATTTTGTTGTACAATAAATGCTAAAGGAATTGTTTCTTTATAAACCAAAACAGAAGTTATACGTTTCAGTGGTTGCTTTTTCCAATATCCCCTCGTTGAACTTCATTTATCTCTTAAGCACCCTTGTCTGGTGCCTTGCATCCAGAATTGTTTTTTTTATATTTTAAAATTTTCATGACAAAATCTTCACAGTAAAAAACAAAATATCAAAAATAAATTATATTCCTATTTTAACATGAATTAATCATAGCATATTTTATCGCTGTATATTATTGCGGTCGGGTCTTTATCTAGATGTACTATATCTGATGATATTTTAGAATCCAGATTCCATATGAGATCCTCTCTCTGATTGAAATCCGAATCTTGGGACCGACCTTTTTGGTTTATCTCCCTTTATAGTCCACTCAAAGTATTTCTTTTTTTATTGCTTTAGAGATCAATGAGGAATGATAGATATGTATTTCAGAAAAGAGAGAGAGAGAGAGAGAGAGATTGCTAACAATGGTTGGAAGACATTTTGCTCTTGGTTCCCCCAATGTGAATTCTTTAGGAATTATTTTTGAGAACATTGTAGAAATTTAAATGTACATATGATTCATTCTGTTATATTATTCCTCATTGAAACGATTCGTTATTATATTTATTGGCTGATGAGCCGGGACAAATTTCATTGCTGACCCAAAAATTTTATAGTTAAAACAAACTAGATTCAAAAATATCTACGGATACATAACTGCTCTATATCTAAATATGCATTTAATTGAGAAATTTAACAGATTGGGACTGCTGATTTTTCAAGTTCTCTACGAGTTCTTCTTGCTGTTTAATGATTTTGTAGCGTACGCTTATTTTCCTTTATATAATGTGGCCGGTTCCAGGGACCCACTTGTCAGTGGATCAAACTTATCTTGGATCTTTCTTTTTCTTATCTTGCAAGATCTCCAAAGAATAATCCCCCACCTCAACTTATCCTAGCAATCTATTACCTATTTGGTCCCACAAAAGCGTGCATTTAAATGGACCAAGATACCCGTTAATCCGAAGTCGGATCCATACCGATCGGCTTTCAAGTTTCAAGATATCTACTTTCATTTATTTTGTTCTTTGAAGTTTGAAAGTTATAAAAAGATTCGGAAACTTTTGAAATCGTTTGCCTAAAGTTTGCAAATGCATGACTTATGGTATTCATTCCACTCTCTCTTTTTCGTGTTAACATAGTTCTAAAGTAAAGGTTCTAAAATCTCAGACTTTCAATTTCCTAGCAGATTTGAATCTATTCAATAAACCCGAAACCCGAATCCATTGTTGTTGCCAACCCTCTATAAAAACAGCAGAGTTCATGATATAATTACCGAACAAGGCTAAATCCAAATCTACACTCCTACTAAGATCCCTCATCAAAACAATTAATGGCCAGCTCTCTTGTCTCTCTCTAGCTAGTTTCTCTCTATAGTAAAGCAATGGAGATGGGTTCTGCGAGCCAACGAACCAACCAAACAACTCATAACAGAATGCATAATACTGACCACAGCAAATCCAACAACAGCAGTCCTTATACCGGAGCTGTTGCACAGAGAGCTTTGTTCGGGTCTACTCGTTCCCGGGTTACTGGAAGTCGACGGATATCGGGAAAAGAGGGTAAACCTGCACCAAGTAGGTTAAGTAAGATGTCAGCCGCAGAGAACGCAGCCGGAAGTTGATCACAGTACGTAGAAGTGTAGAACCCAGTTTGTTCTTGAAGTAGGTTTAACGTTTGCAATTATATATGGAAACATGTTGTCTATATAATGTAATAAACTAATTGTTAGAAAGTATAATTAATGTGATTATTAACAATTTTATCAGGCATGTTAATTTCTGTTTCTTTTGATCATATCAGAATTAAAATATCGAGTTAGAGAGGCCGATTTGTAAGTATAATCTAATTGTAATGTTATAAGGATGCAAAATTTAATTTTGATCAAATTATACAAATTTTTAATAAAATGTTTCAATATTAATCAAAATTTTAACTAAGATCTTATCATTTAATTAAATTTAATTATAAAATTAAACAAGAGGTTCAAACTTTTCCGAGTCAAAGCGGGATCGACGTCCACCCCGACCGTCCCGTTGGTTCCGCCCCTGCCAACCTGATTCATGACCTGAAAGTTATCGACACCTGATAACTTGAAATTCGATCCAACCTACAGTTCAATTATCACCGACAGTTAAACTAATCTAATCTGACCCTACTCAAACTCGCTCGACTTGCCACCTCTGATTAAACCTTGCAACCGAACAAAACTTCCTTAACCAAATTTAAAATTGTGAACCTGTCACCCCTCAAATAGATTGATAGATTGATAAGATCATCTACATTGATAATTGTTTTACAATTACTTAATCTGGTGTGGCAAATTATTATTTCAATTGTTAGATTGAAGATGAATTGCTAATTAAGTAAATTTATTTATTAAGAAATTATTGTTTAAGCGACACACTAACAAAATAATTAGATAATATTTTTTTCTTTAATTTATACTTATTAACAGATTGTTGGAATTGAGTATTTAGTAATTTATGAATCTTTCTTTATTACTAAAAACGATGACTTATTGTTTAGCAATTAAAATGAATTGATCTAATATAGATGCTTAAGAGCAAAACTGCAAATCTTTTCTTCCAAAAGATATAGGCAGAGAGAACATACATCCAAAACAATCCAAGAGAATTCGGAAATCTCTGCGTCAGTCGTCACCCTTGCGCCATGTTCATTTTTTCTGCTCGTCTCGCGACAACTCATCAAACAAAGAGAAGCGGCAGATGGGTCGAAACCGCCACCTATTCTCTCCAAACCCGATATCAAGAATCATTTCCTCTTCCACCTATTACAGCTCCCACTTCTCTTCTCTTTCTCCACACTCTCCTACGAGCTCTACATCTCCATGGCTTACTCGGATCCTGAACCTCATTCTCCAACCCGACTCCGGATCCGAGTCTTTCGAATCCAAACTCGATTCGTATTGCCGCGCTCACCTCCTCCACCCTTCTCCCGCCTTCACCTTGAGCGTGCTTCGCTCCCCTTCTCTCCGTTCCCATCCTGATCGATCTCTCCAGTTCTTTCGCTGGTCTTCACAACACTACCAACATCTCAGAACCAAGAACCAAGAAGATTACGACTATCACACTCTCGAGTCTTATGTTTCTCTCATTCGTGTTTTTTCTTCCCTTCCTTCTAACAAAATAGATGACGTAAGGAGCGTGATCAAACATTTGGTGTGCGAAATAAGAAATCTTGGCCTGAGCTTTACGCCACATGCCTTGGCCGAGATCATGAAGAGCCTTGGAATTGTGGGTCTGGTGGAAGAGTTGCTGTGGGTATGGCGACAGATGAATTGTGCTGGGTTGGAGCCATCTCTGGTGCACTACAACTGTTTGATGGATGGTCTGATAAACTCTGACTTTGTTGATTCGGCTGAGAAAGTGTTTTACTCAATGCATGTAAAACCTGATATCTTCTCTCATAACATCCTCATCAAGGGTTATTGCAAGAGCAGACAAACCACAAAGGCCGTTGAACTGTTCAAAAACATGATTGGGAGAGCTCGAGTTCTGCCCGATAAGGTAACGTATCTTTCTCTTATGCAATGCCACTATGCTGATGGGTCGTACCGTGACTGCTTATCACTATATCAAGAGATGGAAGAGAGAGGGATCGAAATACCTACTCATGCACATGGCTTGGTCATAACAAGTTTGTGTAAAGATGGAAAGCCTTTTGAGGGGCTTAAGGTGTTTGAAGAAATGCTCAACAGATGTTGCCAGCCAAGTATGTCCATATACACTGCTCTCATTGATTCTTTTGGGAAGTTGGGAAGGGCAGATCAAGCCATTTCTCTCTTCGAAAGAATGAAAAAAGATGGTTTCACCCCAGATGTGGTATCCTACAGTGTGGTAATAAACTGTCTCTGCAACTCTGGTAAATTAGATGAGGCCATGGAATACTTTAGTTTTTGTAGAAAACAGGGGGTTGACATGGTAAATGTAGTCATGTATACCAGCCTGATAAATGCATTTGGCAAAGCTGGCATGGTCGAACAAGCACAGACGCTATTTGATGAAATGCTAGACAAAAAACTTCTTCCAGATTCTCACTGCTACAATGCCCTGATAGATGCTTTTGTAAAGGTCGGGAGAGTCGATGATGCCTTAGACCATGCAAGGAGGATGGAAAAAGGTGGTTTTGACCCCACGGTTTACACATACACAACTCTGATACATGGGCTTTTTATGAAACACAGGAACGAAGAGGCAATCAAACTGTGGTATGAGATGCTGAATGAAAAAGGCATCATACCAACCGGTGCGGCATTTAGGGTTCTCTCAAGAGGGCTCTGCCTATCAGGCAAATATAACATGGCATGTAGGGTGCTTGATGAATTAGCACCCATGGGATTGGTAGTAGAGAATGCACATGAAGAAATGTTGAATGTGTTGTGTAAAGGTGGGAGGTTTAAGCAAGCATGTACATTGGCAGATGAGATTGTTGGGAGAGGCAGAGAGGTACCCGGTCGAGTTAGAACAGTGATGATAAATGCACTTAGGAAGGCCGGTAATGCAGACCTGGCTATCAAGCTGATGCACAGTAAAATTGGTATTGGTTACGAGAGGTTTGGTAGCATTAAGCGGAGAGTTAAGTTTCAAACTCTTTTTGACTAGGATACTGTTTTCCTTCTTTTTTCTTTCTCTTCGTTCCTATATGCCCATAAGAAAATAATATCATTTCAATTATTGTTAAGGTGTAAAATTAACAAGTGCCGGTACATATGTTATTGTATCTTCCCAATTAAAATTTGAGTTAAGTAATTGTAATGGCTGGCTGGCTGCAAAGCTGGAAGTTTGGGCCATTTTGATTAGCACTACAGGAGTTCTACTTCCGGGTGGTTGGGGCTGGCAACAATGTATGGATCAGTGCCTTGTGCGGTTGTGCCACATAACACGGTACAATGCAGTAGACAACTCTCAAAGCAGTGCAGCACAAATCGAACAGTCCATATTGGGTGCAGCACTTTGCTGCACAACACCAAATCCCATTCCGGTGATAATCAGTCTTATCTCATTATTGCTTTATTTTTTGTGTGCTGGTTTATCTATCTGCTTGTAATCACTTTGTCTTGAACACGATTTGCTAAAACTGTGTGTAAGTTATATAAACAATTCTTATACCTAGCATTTATCATAAGAAAGCAGGATCGTCATAAAAAAGCCATTTGGCAACTCTTGTGTTATCCATGGGTTCGGTTTTGAATTGTCTTGGGATCACAGAACAATCATTTGCATAGATTATGCATGCATTTCTTTTTAAGAACCGATTCTGAATTTCACCTTCTCTTTTTCAGAACAGATTTTGAATTTTCAAGGGGTCCAGTCGCTCAGAGCATTCGTCAAATATATCCACGCAACTGACCGGCATAGCACATCAGTTTAGGATTGCTAAATAGTAGTTTATACCAGCAAAATTAGGCCCTACTTTCAGATGTGTGAAAACGTCAAATTTACGAACTACAAAGTTAGGATTTCTAATATAGCAATAAGCTCAAAAAGAAACGCTGTTTATTTAGTAAGAATTCCAAAGTGAAACTTAAACCAGAATCATTTCCTAAGGCTTAATTATTCCACCAAAAAATTGTTATTTCTTGTTCCCATAAACACATAAAATTAGGGCCCTAATAGTAAAACAATAAAAAAAGGAAAAATTCAAGTACAAATGTATAAGTGCTACAGTTCTCTCCATTGGCTAAACACTACGTTCAAAATTTAAAATCTGAGTTAAGAAGAGAATACTGAAAGGATGTTCTTCTTGATGGTAAATTCATCTGCCTTGGCAACGTTGATTGACTGCATAAGTATTTAGACAGGATTAGAATTCAACATATTAGAACATAATCATTTAATGATAATGTTGATTTATTTTCTGGTACCTTTTCTAGCATCCGCTGAAGCCTTTCTGTTTCATTCTTGGTATAATCACTGCCCTTTGTCAGAATGCTCTTTGCTACTTTCACGTATACCTTACCATATCTGGTTTAACAAATAAACAAAATAATAGCTAAAAACAGTTGCAAATGATTGCACATATTGTGAATGAGACTGACTCCTTGGAATCCAAATTACAACAAGAACAAGATTCAATTACCAAATTAGTTTATATCCTACAATTAAATTCGATAGAGAATGAAGGGACAATATATAACTCTATTCCAGAGTGGTTATACAAAAACCCCTCATCCCTCTCAAGATACTCTTTTAACAATAATAGGCTGTCAAAGGGATGCACAGTAAATAAGGACATAAAAAAGCTGAAAATAAATCACCTGGCAGCTGTTCCAGTCAATTTGGAAACCTCATCTTCAATCTTGTTCAAAATTTCCTTCCTTTCGTCATTGGCTGCAGCTAAGAACTCCTTCACCAATGCATCCAAGGTCGATACAACTCCAGCCTGCATTAAGAATGAAAACAGCAATTAGCAATGACAACATTTTAATAAACATAAGCAAAAAAAATTCTGATAATTCCCTGAAATGATATATTTATTTAGTTATGGGGATTTTGCAATCTTTCAGAAAATAAAACATCACCTTTATCACAACAAGACAAGCTCTTAACATTGTATGATAAATAACAAGCTATTTAACTAAAAAGTTTCTTTTAACTTAAAGAAGCCTCTTTACCGTCTATTAACTTGTGACCGTAATAGCACTAGTAACATCAGTTTTTATTTATTTTATCTTTTTTGGGGAAAGTTTGTTGGGGGAGGTTGAATGTGTTTTTCATTTTCCAAATGTACATTCTTTAAAAGGGCAATGAAAGTAAAAGAAAAATGAACTTTTGCAAATAAAAAAGACGCTACAACTGATGATAGATGAGACACACTAGTGATAGAACCTTCTTCTCAAGTATCAATGGAAAAATGATGTTTGTATTTTCTAAATTATTTTCATATATCAAGAGAATTGGCTGAAAAGAAAGAAAGATGACATTTTCATGAGGTAGAGAGGTTGACAATTACCTGGGAGGTGAGTTGACCCTTGGAGTCACGGCTTGTGCCAGTTTTCTCATTGATGAAATTGACTAAGTCGTCCAAGTCCCTACCCCCTTCATAATCTTCGCCTTCTTTGTTCCCCTTGGGGAAGAATTTCAATGTAGGGTACCCACTCACACCGTACCTGTCATATCATAGATAACATCAGATATCAATCACAACATTACTTATGAATGCAAATCTGTAGGTTGGTTTAGTCATTTTGGGTTCAAAACTGGGTTTGTACAGCCAAAACATTTACACATATATAAACTGAAATAACGTAGATTATAATTTGTGATAAATATTGGTTGAAATGAAGTAGATAGGTCGGATCAGAATCAAATATCAGTTGGGCAGGTGTCAGTCTATTGTTTTCCGGTTTGCCCAAAAATGTATAGTCTCAGTTGGGAAGGTGTCAGTATGTTGTTTTCGAGTTTGCCCAAAATAGCCTCATTGGTTGTCCAATAAAGACTGAACATTCTAATAAAAATAGGCAGGCAAAATATCATAGTCAACAGAGAAGTTCCAGTGAGGAACTGAGTTACCACTGCACATGCCAGTGCTGGAATTCTGTAGAAACATGATATGGTTATCCTTGACGCTATACCCACACACACACACACACACAGAGAGAGAGAGAGAGAGGCCTTGTTAGCTACTACCAAGATTTCAAAAAGAGAGAGAGAGAGAGAAAAACAAACTTTTCAGCGAGGCCCTTGTGTTGGTCAGCATCAAGATTTGCAATAACTACATGCTCATCCAGCTTGAACACTGAGGCCGCCTTTTCATATATCTGTTAATTGGTAGATAAATTAAAGTACACTCAAGACAAACTGGGAACAAGCATCGTACAGAGAAATAGAATGGGTCAAATTGTAATTAAATCAACTTACTGGAGCAAGCTGCTTGCAGTGTCCGCACCTACATATATTTAAAACATCATGAAATTAGCTAGCAATTGTTTTTACTTTTTCATTTTCCTGCTTTTGTTTAACACAATTATGCAAATATCAACGATAACATGTTGATAAAAAAAACAGTACTAACCATGGTGCATAGAACTCAACAAGGACATCTTTTGTTTCATCAAGTACAACCTGATCGAAGGTCTCTGGGGTCAATACCACCACACTTGAAGGTGTTGCCGCCAGTTTCACATTAGTCCCTAATAAAGAAAATAATAATAGATTTCTTAGAGGATGGAATGAAATCAACCTACAAAATCAAGGAGCACATTCTCAGCTTTATGTACCAGCACATGCAGTTAGGTTTCTTCAGTGACAATCTGCACACTGAGGTGACAACTGGAGGGTACACGGGGTGAACCAAGCTTATTTGATTAGTAATTCCTAACTGATGCTATCACACAGAAGCTATACTTAATTTAGTCCTAATTGCAAATCTGACTATCTAAGTTTTACAATTCGACATAATTGAGAAATTGTACCATTACTGAAAACATTACCTGCTTCGGTATTTACAAATTCAGCAAGCGCTTCAGCTGTTCGTTGCCCCTCATACCTGATTAAGCAAGTAATTTAAAATAAAAAACTGACAGAATGCAAAAATTACCTACAGAAGTATATTAAATATTAATGCTTTTGGACAACAATATGCAGAACTCAAGTATTCAGTATGAGAGTCCAATACCGAATTCAACATTTCGAAAAGACTAAAAAATAATTAAAAATAGGTCTAATCAAAGAAGTGCAAATTAAGAGAGAACGTGAGCTAACTTTTTGGCTTCCAACGATCCTTTAGGGAACCACTGAATTGTGGGGTACCCTGTTACTCCATATTTGCTACACAAGTCCTTGTGTGAATCACAGTCAACCTACATTAGCACAACATTTTAGAAAATGTAAGCACGCAGATCAGAATATAGAAAAATAAACAATTAATCAATCTTACTGGATTGTATCATTGTAGTATATTTTTTTTTGATCAAAATCATTGTAGTATATTACATTTCGTAAGATGAAAAAAGGGAATTCAGACTTGAAAAAAAAAGATCACCTTTCCGATCAAGACGGTTTTAGCTTTCTTAAAGCTCGAACCGAGCTTCTCATACTCTGGGGCAAGTTTCTTGCAATGGCCACACCTATAGTACAATGTTTAATTATTAAAAGATTCACACACACACGCACAACAGATATTTATTGTAAATTTAAAGAAAAAGAACAATAGTTTAGATCTACCAAATCCAATTAACTTCAAGGGTACAAAGTTACATAAGTTTATTAGAGGTTTTGCAAAATTTAAACATTATAACTAGAATGCTCCAAACAAGCAGAAATTCTATCAGGAAGAAAATCAAACAAAACCAGACAATAAGGCACAGCAATCTAATTAAGAAGAGAATCAATACATCTTATTAGTATTGTAATGTTAAATACATTCATGGTCACCTAAGCACCGAAAGCTCGTATCAACAGAAACTATGCACTAATAGAATTATAGATCGGATCGGGAAACTGTGCAATGCTGCTAAATCAAGAGCAGATCAGCTGAATTTTATGCATAGGCATGAGATGAATTAGGTTAAAGAAACGAACCAAGGAGCAAAGAACTCGACGAGAGCACCACGATCCTTCCCGACCACCTCGTGAAAGTTGTCCGGATTGAGGTCGACGACATCGTCGGCGATCGCCGGAGCAGAAAAGAGAGCTAGGGTTATAGCAAGGGTTATCCAGATCTGAGATCTCGCCATTTTTCTATTCTATGTTGCTCTCTTTCTCTCGTCTCTGACCACGACTCGAAGGAGGTGTGAAATCGTGCGGTGTTTTATAAGCGAAGAAAGCACTAGCAAAGTTGCAAAATCACGATGCTGCATTCATTTGACATTTGTGCCCCTATTTCATTTACAAATTCGTAAGAAACCCTTTCATAAAATTTCAGTCCCTATATCCATTATTCCATTTTGATGGAGTTATTGACTTATTGTGTCTTTTTTTCAGAGTCGAATCTCGAAATTTTGTTGGGTTTAAGATTTATAATTTTTTTCGAAAGTTCGTAATGATGGTTATTGCTAAAAAAATTCTTCAATGGTCATTGCACAAAAAAATCAAATATATAATCGTTTTTGTCTTTTTGAAAAAAAATTCCGCCACTGATTTTTTTTATCCGCTCATCGTAGCTTGTTGGATTTTGGCTCAATCATATATATTTGAATATGAAATCCAATATAATATGATGGATCAAATATATATTAATTCTACGAGCATAAATAATAATTAGATCTGCAGTCCAATGTCCGTCCAAAACAAAAGTACTTTCTTTTTTTAGGAAGAAAACAAAAGTACTTTCATTTGGTGTTTGTTAAATTTAATCATAACTGCAAATAATATAGTTTTTCGCTAATAAATGTTCATTAATCGTTATTGCATTAGGTCTTACCTCAACAATACAAGAAATGATTTAAAAAATACTTTAGAGGCAACTAAAACTTTTCTGATGTCATAAGTTCTGATCGGTTGTTCTCATCTCTGTCTCCTTTAAACAACTGGGCATTAAAATCTGCTCCAGTTTAAATACCCTCTAGAAAACTTATGCAACATTTTAATGCCCAGTTGTTTGAAAACATTACCGTTAGGAAAACAAACATCCCAAGCAATGCCAAAATTATTTGTTTGAAATCTGCTTCAGTTAATATCCCAACAATACATTGAAGCTAAGTTTTAAAAAAATCTATGAAAAGTATGACAACATTACCGTTAGAAAAACAAATATCCTATTAGCAATGCTAAAATTATTTGTGTGAAACAAAATTAAAAATGCAACCATTTAAGTGGAAAATTCAGCTAGTGAATAAAATTCCGCCTCTCCTTTCATTAATCATTACTATGAAGACATGTACATATCAACAAAAATGTACCGCTGTACAAGTGAGAAATTAATCCAACTTCATAATAAATTTAATGAAATAAAAAATTGAAGTTAGGTTTGGTTGGGGTGCGCCAGACCTACGCATTAGTGCAGCACGCAGGCGACGCTCGAGGGCCCCAGTAGCAAGCTACTGTGCTGGACCCTTCCCCACAAAAAATAAATTTAATATCGTTGTGAGCACATAAGCTCACATATCAGATATTAAACTGATAAGAACAGATACTACACTTGATCTTAGCCAAAAGGCCGAGAAAGGTATAAGTTGAAATGTTAGCCTTGCCTTTATTTTATAACGTGCTACGGAGTCTACAGCGCAATTTATTGTAAATGTGGGACTAAGAGAGCGCTGCTGCTTTTTGCTCCGCTCTTTGTTGAGCAGCGAACCGGTCACAGACACAGATTTTTTTCGCTTATCAGCTGGAGGCTGCTTATGAGCTAATGGGCCGGGTTTTAACTGGTCGCTAATTAGGCTTAGAAATTCCGGAAATTTTTTCGTTATGACATTGACAACTATGCGATGGGGTACTATTCCAGCGGAATCAGACTTCCCACTTCCCAGATCAAAGTCCCAACTCCCAAGTATTTATTTATACTATCCGTTGTATACTTCTATAGCAGTATAGCACTGATTAAAATCTACAAACATATGGCTGAAATATGGGTCCCGCGAAGCTTATTGTTCAGCACTCTATGATCTTCATTTATACTTTCTCTGACAAGATCTCACCCAGAGTTGTGCCACAGAGAATCCAGATCTTCTTTGGTCGTTCGACGACTTCATACAACGACCAAACAAGCACCGCACCGATTCTGACACGCGGCGGATTCTGATTGGTTCAAACACCTCGCTTCTCATTTCTCATTGGATCTTAACACGCAGAGAAAAGTACCTTCGACGTGGCAACTTTCTTCTTCCACTGCGAAGCGCACTTCCCAAACATAAGGATTCCGAAAATAAGTTAATGTGCTAAGAAAAACCAAGTCGAAAATTAAGAAAAAAAAACCTCATCAGGGGACAAATAGAAGGAAAAACCCCTCGCGTTCGAGGAAACCCTAAGTCGGACCGCGCAACTCTAACTATCGAAGCAGTTGTTGGAGTGTTTTGTGTAAGGTTTTGGGGTAATAAAGGTCCCAGATTTGATGGCGCTGTATAGATCGGGGCTGTGGCTTCTGTCTATTCTCCTACTGCATTACATTATCGATTCAGAAGGGTTTGTTTTCTATAATGCCACTATCTCTGTAGATTTTTGGATTTGGTCGTTTGCTTTTATGTTCTTATATCAATGGATGCTTCATGGTGGCTAGTAGCTGCTGCCAATTTTTGTTGTAGAACTGATTACGAAAATGTCTGATCTATCGATCAAGAGCATGTGTAAAATTTGTCGAAAAAAATGGCTTGGTCGTATGGTTAAGCTGAAATCTAATGCATTTAGTTAATCGTCACTAAATGCTTGTAAGTTGTTGAATTTTGATGAAATTTTTTGATTTGATAGGAAAAACTACTATGATATTCTGCAAGTATCAAAAAGTGCTACAGAAGAACAGATCAAAAGAGCCTATAGGAAACTTGCACTGAAATATCATCCTGACAAAAACCCAGGAAATGAGGAGGCTAACAAAAAATTTGCTGAAATCAGTAATGGTATGTAGATCATAATTTCTTATTTTGGGGTCTATATCTTTAGAATTGAGCAATTAAATTCAATCATATGATTTGATATATACTTAAGTTTATCTCTTGGTTAGATGTAAGCACTCACTTGTGCTATTCCTTACCTTCAATTGTGCACAAGTTTTATAACTCAAAGATGCCTCAGTCAATACTTGGTCATTGAATTTTGTTGTTTGATGTATGATATTAAACTTGTTTTCTTCACCGTCCTAGTTGTACCTGTTAATGGTGGTGCTGAAACCAACAACTGTGTACTGTATATCTCTTTTATTACTTGACCTTGTTTGGTGTGCTTTCCAAACACCAAACACTAGCTTTCCAATCCATACTTTGTCGACAAACAAGCCTTGATATTGTTATATCAAGCAGTTAAGTACTATACTATGCAGCCTTTTTCTTTTTTTAGTGTTCACATAACATTAAGGTTGGCTTGATGGTTGTGTTTTTTCAGCATATGAGGTCTTGTCAGATCAAGAGAAAAGAAAGATATATGACAGATATGGGGAAGAGGGTCTCAAGCAATTTGCTAATAGTGGATCCCGTGGGGGACCTGGTATGAACATGCAAGATATATTTAGCAGGTAACACCTTTGTAGATCTTCTCATTTTCTTGTCCTTAATTCTCTTGCACGTCTTAATAGTACTTCATGTGCAAAATGAAGTTAGTATATATATTATTAATTGTATTGATTTTGCATAATTCCATAGTCCAGTTGTTGATCTATAGCTAGAAAAATCTCAAATAAAATTAGTTACAGTTTTGTTTTTTTATTTATTATAGACATAATTAAAAATTAGGTTATGTTTGACTCTTACTACAGATAGCCGGTCCCAAGCCCGGAAAAGGAGGAGGGTTGTGATAGGCTTGGCGAGCCAATGTAATAAAAAAAAAATTAGCCACTCCCATGGAAATGAAACCCTTGATTTCATATTGGGTTCATTTCTAGCCTACCCCAATTTATTTGGGAATAAAGGATTTTGTTGTTGTTGTTGTTGTTGTTGTATTTGACTCTTACTACAGATAGTTGCACTGTCTTCAAATATTAATTATAATGTCAATTGTAGCATTAAGTTTACACTGTGTTTAACTTGAGCAGTAATGGTAGTACATGCAAATTTTGGGGTTTCAATATTTAAAATTTTTTAATATTCAGCTTTTTTGGAGGTGGTGGTGGTGGAATGGAAGAGGAAGAAGAGGTGATTGTTAAAGGAGATGATGTCATTGTTGAATTGGAAGCTACTCTTGAAGATCTGTACATGGGTGGCACCTTGAAGGTATTACTATATCTGTTTTCCTTTCTTTGGACAGTAATTATATGCTATATTAGGCAAGACTAGTTGCTTCAAGTTTTAAGAGCAAACAACAAGGTTTTGACGGCACAGGTAGCGAAAATCTTCAATGGAACTTAACAGTCTTATACTAATTAGTACGGTCACCATCAGATGTTTCCACTCTCATCCTCTTGATCCATTTTTTTGTTTAATGTATTATTTTTTATGGTTGCATTGATCCTTCATGCGACTGCCTAATTTTGGCAATCTTGTAAAATCATATGCTTCAAGTAATATACTGTCTTCAAGTAATATACTGTCAGGCCAGTTCTGTCCTTTTTTCAGCATGCTGACAAACATTGAACCCTTGGTATCCCAGTTACAAATTGAGAAAGCTCTTTGATTCAGCCCCTTGACCAGATGCTTTGGATCATTGTATATTTTACTATAAATTTCTTCCCTTATATATGGGATCATTGTATATTTTACTATAAATTTCTTCCCTTATATATGTTGACATGTTTTCAATTCTTGCATATAAACACAGGTATGGAGGGACAAAAATGTAATTAAGCCAGCACCAGGAAAGAGACGTTGCAATTGTAGAAATGAGGTATATCATAGGCAGATTGCACCTGGAATGTACCAGCAGATGACAGAGCAGGTATGTACTGGGGTATACATTGTGTGTCTGCTGGTCTGCCCTTTAAATTCTTCATATTGTAGATGTCAACATTATGGTTTAATTAAATAAATCCTACTGCAAATATCATCGTTATGACAGTATGACTATCATGTGAGTTTCATAGTTTAAGAATTGTAAAATCCCCCCCCCCCAACAGCTAACTTTGGATCTAAATGTAAGTAACATTGATTAAATTGGTTCTTGATTTTTAATTCTGCTTCAGTCAAATTGAACAATATAACCCAAAGGTTGAATACTTTTGATTTGATTCTGATTCAATCAAGGTAGAATTTGACAACAAAATCTGAACCTCATAGCTCCAATATAACAATTAAGCTGATAGATATGGAAGTATGTGGTCTGCTTTCATGCTAATACTGGAAAAACTGCATGCAGATTATTTTTCTGTGATCACATGAAAGTATGTTTGGGAATAAAGGCTTTGTTGTTGTTTTTGTTGATCACATGAAAGTATGACTATTCAGATAAACATTGTGTATTTATTATATTTGGTAATGTCAACAATTTTTTTATTTACTTTAATTTTGATATCGTTCTTTGTGTTTTTTTGGTGTTCAGGTGTGCGAGCAATGCCCAAATGTGAAGTTTGAGAGAGAAGGTAACTTCATCACAGTTGATATTGAGAAGGGGATGCAAGATGGTCAGGTACAGAACAAATTTTTATTATTGAATATGTTTATTCATTAGTTAGTTCATTTATTCATCTTTTCTGAAAAAAATTTGATAAGAAAAAACATATGTGATATTAAGTTTTATTTTTTTTCAAAATCCCACATTCTTGTAACTCTCATCACAACTTTCTCAAGTTATTTAGATCTGGCACATTAAGGCTCAGCTCTTGCTTAAACCAAGTTCAAATTTAGTTTTAATTTTATTTTGTATTTTCACAAACATCAAATGATGAAATCAGTGTTAAATTCTTGAAAAAATAGTTTTAGATGAAAAGAGTTTTGAGTATCAATTACATACAAGTCAAAACAGACAAATATTGGGTAGCTGATGTGAAGAGCTCTTGTTTTTATTTTTGTAACATCAAATATCAAATATCTATGCCAGTAGAAGAAAATATACATGGTTATATATCAAATACATGTGATTAAGGTCTTTGGTCTTATCCTGAACAAATGTGAAAAAAGGAAGCACAAAATGCGTGGAGTGCATATTTTAATTTAGTTCCTTATCTTTCTCATAATTGGTTGTTTCTAACATTCGTATTTATGGTTGTACATAGTCAATTTGCAATAGAGAACGAGAGGTTCAGGAGATATATAAATGAATTGCATGTAGAATTAAAAAAGGTCTCATTGAAATATTGAATGCATAACGTAAATATTAATGGCCCAGATAGGATGTCCAATGAATAAAAACAAACAACCTAAATGCAGATCACGTGTTGGTTTTGTTTAATGCTTCTAACTCCTTGCATATCCACCAAGTCCGAAATAAAAAAAATTGCTGTGTTGCAGGAAGTTTTGTTCTATGAAGATGGAGAGCCAAAGATTGACGGGGAATCTGGTGATCTCAAGGTTTTTTGTTTTGAATATGAGATCAGACCATTGTGAACTGTGTAAACTTATTAGTCTGTTTTATTTAATAACTAAAAAATAATGTTTGATTATTTTTATCCCTTTTTGTTTGCAGTTCAGAATAAGAACAGCACCACATCACCGGTTTAGGAGAGAAGCCAATGACTTACACACCACGATCACCATCTCATTGGTATCATGTTTTCTCATAATTGCTTGTTTTTCTAAATTGATTAATATCAACTAATCGTGGCTATAGTTCTGTCGTTTTTACTTTAAAAGGTGTGATACTAGGATATTAAAACTAAAACAAAATTTCAAGTAGCACCCTAGACATCATCAAAAGATTCATTCCAATCCATCTCCCATAAAAATAAAGAGAAGTAGAAAACAGGGTCTCCTTTCTCCTGAAGAGGCTTTTAGTTCTTGATAGAATGGGATATTTTTTGCTATCAAGTAACCATTGACTTTGCCGTGAACTTTAAACAGCAAGTTTTATCCAAACCACTCTTAATTGAACTAATGTTGCATCTCTTATCATTTCTGGTTTCTAGCTTCAAGCTCTAGTTGGTTTTGAGAAAAAACTTGAGCATCTTGATGGCCACTTTGTAGAAATTGGCACTCAGGTAACTTCTACATTCAACCTATTTATTATGAAAGAGTAAAATATATAAACAGAACGTGGAAGTTAAATTTGATTTACAAGTTATAATTTATCTTTAACCAACCACTTATAATTTTATTTTACCGATTAAATTTCTGTTTTTTCCTGGGATATGTAGAAGTGCTTATAATTGTACATTTTAAGGAATAAACATGCTTGGTAAATAGTTCAATTGTTCAAAAACAAATAGTGAAGATTATTATGTCCTTTCCATTATGCCTGATGCACTGAGGTTCCACAATAATCATTCTTGTTTGACCAGCATCTCTTTTCTATATGTGGTTTATTATTTGCATCTTTAGATCACACAGAACATCTTAAGCTCTCTTTTCAAGTAGTTGTGAGTTCAAGTATTTTAGTCCTGATCAACTTTTTATTTAATTATTTATTTTAGGGTATCACGAAGCCGAAAGAGGTAAGAAAATTTAAAGGAGAGGGTATGCCTTTGCACCAGAGCAACAAGAAAGGCGATTTGTATGCTACATTTGAGGTTCTATTCCCTAAATCACTGTCTGAAGATCAAAAATCCAAGATTAAGGCTATTCTTTCATAGAGACAAAAACACTGAAAACAAAATTAACTTTAGAAGATGAGAACATGTACTGCACATGGAAATTTCTCGAATAGAGCCTGTGGAGAGCTGTGTAGTGGTTCTCTTTGTTGTATTTTATCTTTAATTTTTTTTCTTTTATTTGGAGAGAGGGAGAGGCTGAGAGGGGATTGGGCTCGGGAAGTTCGGCTTTTGTAGAATTGAAAAGATAATTTTTAATAGAGAGTTGATACATAGATATCATATTTGATACCAACTATTGATACTGATTTTATTATGCATATTTAGTTGTGTTATCATGCACATTATTTGAGTTATTATGCATGTTATTTTTTGTGCCGAAATAGTTATACATGTTATCGATTTTATTATGTATCTTTAGTAGAGTTATCATGCACATTATTTGAGTTATTATGCACGTTATTTTTTGTATTGAAAATAGTTATACATGTTATTTTTTTTACTGAAATAGTTATGGTATAACATGTATAATAAATCAAATAATGTGCAGAATAACTCAATTAAATTTATAATAAAATCGATATCAATAGTTGATATCAAATATGGTATCGACGAAACATTATTCTTTTTAATATTGTAGAAACTCGGATATTCTTATTTCATTTTGATACATTACAAGGAACATGTTGAATAGTGCATAATGGTACATAGTTTCTAATTATAAACAAATAATTGTAATCAAGGTTTCTTTTTCTTGCAATCGAGCAAATAAGTACACAGTTTATTCCTATATGCGGCTATGAGTAATCCTCATGGTTCAGTCAATTGCTTGATTGATCAGTTATGTTTTTCATGTATTATTTTTTGTTTCTTTGTTTGGAAAGAGAATTTCCCCCATAATACGAATTTACGTTGCGTTCCACCGGGATGTCTGAAGTCCACAAATCTCTGTTACTGGCATCAGACACGATCAGTTCCCTCATAAAGCAATCTCTGTTCCCTCATTTTTTTTTTTTTTGCTTATCCTGTCTTGTAAAATAACAATAATATCCTTTCTTCAAAATATTTGATAACACTTTTCTGAAACCATGCATTCACTAGTCATTTTGGACACGACTTAACACAGTTGAAAAATGTTAGTTTTTTAAGTACTCAAAATACTGAATGTATCCGCAAATGGTGTTTTAGTACTCAAAATATTTTTTTTTCCTGTTGCTTTTTTATTTTTTTTATTTAAACGATTTATTATAATTTTATTATTGCAATACGAAAATTTAAAATTTAACTTTTTCGCACGGAGCGAGAGTCGAACACTAGTTGATGCACTCATTTTCGATACGGTCTAGAAATACAACCTAACAAATGCTAACAATAGACAAACTCCTCAAATCAAACATCTAGAGTTAAGAGTAAAACGATCCAACTGAAATTTTGTATGGTCATACAACTCCTTAGTCTAACGGCAATAAGAGCAACTTTCTCAAAACAAAATTAATAAAATAATTCGATGTAAAATTACATGTTCGAAATTGAAACGAAAATACTTTAAATCATTTAAACTTAGTGATATAAATCTTCATTTCCACAAAAAAAAAAAAAAAATTATGATTGTCACACAACCAAGTAAAAATTTAATACATGCCTCCCCAACTCCATTAGGACCGGTGAAAAAGATGATGTATAATAGTGCTAGTAGACTACTAGTTAACAATTTTTGCAAAAAAATAAATAAAAGACAAACAAGTGTAACCAAATCATTATCTATTTTAGCCTCTTTTCGCACGGGCTTAATTCTTCAATGAAAAATAGTTAGGCAACATCACCTATCTATCAATAGAAGCAATAGAAAAACAACTTTCATATACGCCGCCACTACTTTCCCCAACATGCTCATATGGCAAGAGGGAGGGATGGTTCGGGCAGGGGTTAAAAATATTCTTGTTTTCACAGATATTTGTGTCATTTAGAGATCCTACAATTCATGACTCTGAACCTAATTCACACAGATTTCTTGTAATAATAAGAAATTTACTATGCCCTAATAAGCTCATAAGTTATGACTTTGAACCTAATTCGCAAATATTTCATTTGCAATTTCTAAACTTAAAATCAAAGTGGCTACAATTTTCTGGAAGAAACCGTGCTTGCGCTTGCAACCATGCTACGATAAGTGGAAATACAATCATTCTGGAAGAAATCGTGCTTACGCTTGAAAGAACTCTTTACCGAGCTAATGAGTTCTGAGCTGCTGATGCTGTTGTTTTCCCCTCGTTGCTCGCAGGTGCCAGTTACAGGTTGGGATTGCTTGAAGCTTGTCAGAGTTGAATGTAAGGATAGCCGTCGGAATTTCTATAATTGACTCAGCCAAATCACAGTAGGACGAGTTGCCGGGGAATATGATCGGGAAAAATGGTCAAGAGATTGTTAAAAGCAAGGGTCCAGGTAGGTTGAGACCAGCTACACTGATCACACTGATCCTTGATCAAGCAAGGCAAACTTATATGACAGGATCTCTGCAAGTGAGGTCCAACATTGTCATCAGCTCAAGTGATACAGGAAGGGAGGGAGACTGACGAAAGGAGCCCGCATATTGTCATAAACTGGAGACTAGCTAGATCAGAACTGGAGAGCAGGATGCTAAGGTCGTTAGGCAGTAGAGCTAAAAAAACCTGATTGCTTATTTGGCAGCTGACAAAGAGATAGTAGAATCATTAAGGTGATTTAGAATGATATCTATAGTTCATTCAAAACTATGTTTTGAAACCATTTCTTACCCTTTCGCCAAAGTTCGAATCATGTCTTTGGAATCTGGGATCGAACTGGAGGGAGACAGGATAACTGCAGAATGCTACCACTATATTTGACGTCAAATCGAGCCTAGTTAATAGTTTGTATACTCTATTTGGATAATATCTAAATAGTAAAAATATATTGAAGGAAATATCGGGAGAAGGCTGCCACTGGACTTGGGAGAAGAACCTAAATCTAGATTAGGAACAGAAATTCCAAAGAAGAAAATGATCTAAGATTGAAGGTCTACAGTTGAAAATGGTAGAATTGAAAAATTGTCATTAGTTGAAATTTTAGTGCTGAGTTGTATTAGCAAAATATAGGGTTATATAAGCAAAATGTAAGACCTATTAAGATCTCTCTGGACCGTGAGAGATGCTAAGCCCAATCACTTTGAAACCTAAGTAATAACTAAGATGGTATCAAAGCCGCCTCTCTTAGCGAGGAAGTTGTTCTTTTGTAAGCTACGAACAGTCCAAATTTAATTCAGAAGATCTGATATTATAAAATTTAATTTACTCGAATCTCGATGCAAATCAAAAATTGAAATTTGTTGCACAACACGTGGCTACGCGTTAGAAGATCTCATTCGCTCTTAGCGATCCTGGAGAGAGCGTGAAAAGAATAGAGGCTAAACTGCAATTTGATGCTTCTGACAAGCTTTTTTCACTATTTGAATGTGTTGCGATGTGTACAAAATGTGTGGATATTCCAGTTCACAATTACTGGTAATGGCCTGGCACTGGGTCACTTGTTTACCAGAAAACTTATATCAGCATTAGGTTAAGGTGTTGTTTGAGTTCGGTATAGATGGTATAAAACATGTCAATGATTTTTGTTATGTTTAAATTACCTCTTAATACGCTGTTACAGTGGGCTGTCTAATTGACATCTTTCAAAGGCTTGGATATATTTGTAAGTAGTCTGTATGTTATTATCGCCATTTGTGTTTCTAGAAATAATAAAAATAAATTGGCCATGATAGACTGCTCTTTCATGGGTCACCGGTCACACACTTTTATACACAGTGCATTGCAACATAAACGTTAGCTTTACACCTATGTCTTCCTAATCAGTAGCATTTGCAAGATTTTCTTCACTGACATCGAAAGCTTTCCTTGCTTGTTTCAGCTCTTCATTCATGGAAAGCAGCTCTTTGCACCTATGGTACTTCCGATAATCCTGTGAAATTAATATAATATGACATAAAAACTGGATAATAGAAGAGAGATGGAATCAGAAAAGGAAGATCCCAAGTAAAAGACAGACTTCTAAGCTTTAATGACATACATATAAATAAATAAATAAATTATACACTAGAAGAGGTGCAGCTGATATTTACCAAGCTTTATTGGGGCAGAAAATAAATTATTTAAAGAAGAGAACCTTTCTGATGAGATAAAGAAAATCCTCGGTGAGTAGCTTCCCTCTTTTAGATCCTACATGCTGAGCTTTATGCACCTATCAGATGAAATTACGTAATACAATTAATACTAACTAGAAGAAATTTCAAATAATTAATCCTGGAATAAAAGTGAAATAGTAAATACTTTCCATAACATCACCTATCTAACCATAAAAGCATTAGAAAAACAATTTTGACACATGCCACCCTACTTTGTTCAACAAGTGCATATCGCTAACCTGGCCTCACACAAATATTTTCAAACTTCTGTGGGAAAGTGAAAGATATTTCACAATATGAAAGGATATTTTGGTTCTTTGCATGTTCTGTAGAATAAAAGCTAGAAGATTGTAATTTATTATGATTAAGAAAAAGAAATTTACTATACTCTTAAGCTTAGTCATGACTCCCAACCTAATTAACTCAGATAGTCTTTTGTAATGTCAGAACTTAAATCCAGATGGTTGAGATTTCAGGGTTCAGTGTTTAGCAGCTGAATCAGAGGTGACACTAGTGGCACATATTTAATCCCTTCTTAGTACAAGAGGTTATTCTACCCCAATCCCTGTTCCATTTATGTCTGAGATCCCGTCTCTAAAATAAACTAAAAATCACAAAGGAGGGAAAAAAAGTGCAAAAATGCGATGTACCAAATCAGTGATGTATTCCACAACTATCTCCTCCACCAATGAAACTGTCTCTGGCAGAGGCTGGAACAAAATTTCCAATAATAAACTCAACCAGTCAAACCAACTAACAAATTGATAAATTAGACATGCCAGAAAATTTGGGCTAAATGAAGCCATAGCTTAGACAACTGTACACGTAGAACATGACTAAAGCATAATTGTAGTTCAGTTTAAAAAAGAAAATGATACTGAATTTGACAAATATAAGAGGTAACAGCTCAAGACAGTTTATGGCACAATGTTTCTTCTGTTTCTTATAATAAATGCAAATAATATTAAAAAGAGATATACTTACATTTGGATCATCTCCAAAGCCATACATCATGTGTTGTACTGCAAATTAGTAACAATATTGTAAAGTCATTTAGTAAATCTCGTAAAGAGAATATACCTATACAAGATTACAATTCCACCTCCCTAAAGTAACTATTCAAAATTTCGTTTTGGATCACTTACAGCTAAAAGGTACTAAAGGATCAAACCTCAAATCTTTCATACTCCTCAGCATGTTAATTCCAGGTATATCAAAACAAGCACCAATTTAGCAAGCTGTTGCACTTTCTCCAACCGTCTCTATTACTTATGTTCTTTCTAAACCCTTGCTTCCAGGGACTGTTCTGTGTCTGCTCCAGGACTCAATTTAGAAAGGAAGGGAAGGAGAGGTCAGGTGAAAAAATAGGTGTTATTTGCTCCAGAAATGCTAATGAAAAGAAGGAAGATGTCCGAGGTTAATCTTTCCACCGAAGACATGAATTTTGTTATACCCTGGATTGTAAATCTTATCTTCCCTTCCTTCCCTTTCCTTCCTCTTTTTCTGCCTGGAGCAGGCCCTAAAGAACCAATACTTCTCTGTATTTATAAGAATTTCATTAACCAATTGTTCTTTCCAACAGGATACCTATCTAGATTTAAGAAACCACTCATCAGACCCCTAACCTAAAAGATTCAACTCAAACCTATAACACGTAAAGCATGACAAATTAGCATAAAATAAAACAAGTTCAACTGCAATCTATAAGTTACAGGAACCCAGATTTCGCAAACTAGTCTGATTAATCGATCCATTGCCATACGAATGCAAAATTAAAAATCAAGCACAATAATGCAGGCAACGAAAGTAGCTAAATAAATTATAAAGAGATTGGAGCTACTGCTAAGCCATACGCTTCCAAAAACTAGAAAAAAAAATATGAAAAAAAAACCAGAATATATGTGGAATTACGATCTTTTTGGAAGAACCCTCGCTTGCGCTTGAGAGAAGCCTCCGTGGAGGAATGCTGAGCAGCTGATGCTGGTCCCTTTCCCTTGTTGTTCGTAGCTCCAGTGGCGGCGGTGGCGTTGCTCAAAGCTCCCGCCGCAGTTGCCGTAGACGGAGATGGAATCGGGTTTTGCATTTTGAGAGAGTTTCGAATTAGATCGAAATCGATGTAGTGTTGGTTGGTTGTATTGTTTCCCTTCTCAGTTGTCTCCTTATTTTCCTCTTCTTTTTTTTCTGTCAAAATATTAAAGAAATCAATTGGTGTTCGACATTTAAATAGAAATCACCAAGCAAACTGAGCAAAAGTCGAGAAATATATTCAGAAAGAATTAGTAAGCGGCACTAACCACACGACAAGTCGACAATGCCTACAAACCCTTGATTCGGCGCGAGCAAGGTGGTTGTCGCCTCACGATTCTCTCTCCCTAGCAGTTCGGTCAGAGATCGAAAGGAGGTATATGATATGGATATGGGGACTAAGAAGAAGGGTTTGGGACTAAGATTTGAAAAAAAAAAAAAAAAACCAAGACGGTCCGACCTGGTCCGAAGAGACATGAGGTTCGATTCATGGACAAATCTGAGCGGATTCGTTCTAAAAAATAGCGGTCATGATTATTGAAAAAAATTAGTGTTTGAGTTCGATTCAAAAACTTCGAACCGGCTCGATTCATCATCCGGCTATAATCTTTCGTAATTCATGATAACTCTCCATACCTCAGAATAGCCCGTCATAATCATGTGCAATTCATGTTAATCCATCACTAACTCAAATATAACTTATCTTAATCTGTCACTAATTCATCTTTGACGGAAAAAATCAAAGAAATTATAAAAATTGAAAAATTAAATAAAAAACCAACCAACCCTAATTCGACCCGAACCGGACCCTCATAATTCGGTCCAAATTTGTCGGTTTGTCAACCAATGAGCCTAAGAAGAGTGGCGGTCGGCTAGAAAAAATTGGACTCGTCCAAATTCGGCCCACCCAACGTGGTGGACCAGCCAACCCGTTGACACTGACGAATTTTGACCGACCAGACCCAAATCGAACCATTGTCAATATACTATTTGAGCCTAGGAGCAGATTTGAGTCCGAGACAACTTATGAAATTTTCAACCTTTTCTATTAATAGAAATTTAATAAATAATTTGTAAATAAGAAGAAAGATGGCTTCGCTTTTTCGATGTATTAGAAATATGGCTGCAAACGAATCAAACTCAAACGAACTAATCTGTGTTTGAGTTTTTTCTATTAGTTCAAAATAGATAGACGCTTTCAAACGGTTGATATATTGTGAATTATAATAGTTCACGAACAAGTTCGAACGAACAGACTCTAGTTCGAGTTTGATTCGATTTGAAATTAATTTCAAATTATTTTCGAACGAACTAATTTCAAACTTTCTCGAATAAAAAATCTAACGAATTACAAACTTCAAACTTTTCTTGCAGCTCTAATTAGAAATTTGTCAATATCTCCCAAAACAAAGACCGTTTCTCTAATTTTTTACCTTAAATAAAGAGAATATTTTTTGTGCCATCCAAAAATGAGAAAATCGTGAATTTGCCACTCAAAATCAACTTCTCTCTTATTTGTCACACAAAAACAACACTTGCCCCTTTATTTATCATTTTATTTTAAAGAAAAATGCCCATACTGATCTCCTTTCTCCTTCTACTTCTCCACTCGTGGAGAGAAAGAGGTTTTCTTCAGGGAGGAGGGCTGCACCGTGAGGTGATGACATGATGGATGAGAATCAGGAGCGAAGTTTTCTCCAATCGTGAATTAAACTTTGATTTTCTCTAAAACTCCATTATGCAACGAATCACAGATTAAACTCTGATTTTCTATAAAATTCCATTATGCAACGAATCACACATTAAACTTTGATTTTCTATAAAGTTCCTGCATCAACTTCAGATATGTTGATAATATTCGGACTTTTGATAAAAAAATCAAATTCAACGTGCTTAGCAAAGTACTTAATAACAGTAAGTTATGATATCTAAAAACCACAACATGAAACTGACTATAGAAACTAGAATTACACAAATATATAAACTAAAATAGATGCAATAAAGATGTTCATTACAATTTACATGAAGACTCTAGTCAAATGATTTACTACAATATATTGCACACCTTTAAACATACATGGATGCAAAAAAAGATGTTCATTACAAAATTATATTGCCAACTACATATAGAAACCAAAATCACAATGCTATTAACCCTGCTCGGAGCAAACAAAAAGAAAAAGAAAAACCTAGTCTTAACTAGTAAATCATCCAATCATATATAAATATTAAACCTCTTATATAAACTCATTTCAGTTTTAAGTTGCTTTGGTGCACTATGCAAGAGGTTCATAACAATCGTCGTCAGGGTCTCTACCTGGATAATAATAATATAAAGACCCTCTGTGATAACCACGATGCAACATCAAGAATCACCCATCGTCTTCCCCAAACGATATTGATTGATTCTTTGTGTGTTATTATCAATGCAAGTTTTAAATCAAAAATATTGATTTATAAGATTGCAAGTATACAATCTAATAGATACGGTACTTGAGGTATCGATCCCATAATAACAACGATGATCGTCTAAATTAAACTCTAGTGTTTAAATCTAAGAATTGAAAGGTTGATTTGGTTGTTGTGACAAAAAGTAATAAAAATTGATCTTATTCAAGAAAATGAGGTTCTAGGACCTACAATTTCTCGATCTACTTGTTCTATTAGTACATGATAACTTATTCTCAATTGACTATATTATGAACATAAACAACAATTATAATTCTAAGTAAGGAGTTAGCCTCTTAACATTATATCTAGATCAATTTGGAATTTTATCCGCATACAACACCAAATTGGTTTAGATTTTAGGGCATAAGTCAAATTAGGGCTTGCAATTAAATCAGTATAGCAATTATGCATTAACAAAAATTAGCAAGTCCTAAATTCATCTAAAATACTGATCTTCTCCTCGGACTTGATTAGTACTCAGTACTTTTTTATCTAAGGCATAGTTTTCAATTATTTAATCTTAAACTAAGCTATGAAATAGAAATTCAATCAAAGAAGCAATAACAAGCAATTGAGTCTACAAAAGTATTCTATTAATACACAAGTTTCATGATATGCTCTATGCCCTAGAGAAGTGTGATTAGCCCCTCATGGTGAGAAAGAGAGTATAAGAAAAATCAAAGCAAATACAAGAGAAGGATTAGAGAAAATAAACCGAGAAAATTTCGCTCTTACGCTCCCTTGATCTCATTCCTTTCCTCTTACCAAGAACTCCTCTTTCCCTCTCTTAAGATCTCTTTTTAGGAGTCTCAACTCGAACTGGTAAAAGATGAACCCAAAAAATAATCGACTCAATCCAATAAATAGTCATCAGCAGTTTTTAATTTCATAACAGACCTTTGTGTGCTGCAAACATAATGAAAAGTTACAAATTTGAAGAAATTCAAAAAAATGTTATATATATTTCTTTTCTCTTTCCAACGCATTTTGAATTTCCCAATTTCGACATCGTATGAACACGTTACGACTAAAACAGTCGGTAGTGCGCATCAGGTCTATTTCGGGATATTCAGCTCTACGGCTCGCAAAGGCCTTTTGTGTGGCTTGCAAATAGGCTGAAAATTGGACATCTGGGAAAACTCTCTGGTCATTTTTTTAATTTATTTGCGGCCTGTATAGGTTGACTTGCGGTACGCAAACAACTGCTCCTGATGCGCAATATTTCGTATTTTCGCCATAACTTCCACGTTTGGACTCCAATTTTGACGATTCAAAATCCGTTGTAAATCTAAGGACGAGCTCTACAGTATTGAAACATCATCTTGTATTGAATCAATCATTAATTTCCTGAAATTTTATAAAATATTTGGACAATACCACGAACCTGCATGCTTTTGACCTACAATTAAGCTAAATTACCCTAAAACAGTGCAAGGTTTGATCATGTTGGCATCCTAAACACTAGTGTTTGGTAAATATAAATTGGACCTATTAGATATCCTCTGACCCATTTTTTATGGGTGTTCTCTACATTCGTTTAATATGGACTGTTTGGATTAGATTTGAATGAATCTGATTTTATAATACAAAAGTCCTCGTAGAACATATAACTAGCGGTCAACCGTCCAGATGTAATCAGACGATTCAGATTAATGGGTTCAGAGAACACCTATAAATTGGGTTCAGAGAATATGGTTCCTCGTCTTCCCTTCTATTTGCGAGATTCCGAGATTCAAAATTCAGACCTTTGAGGGATATGGCAAATGGCTAGATTAAAATCTAGATCCATGATCCATGCCACAGTTGGAGCTTGCAAAACTTTCATGTGGGATGTTTGGAGTTTAAGTCTCAATGAATGTTTTTTAAGAGAGAATTTTCAAATTTTTTTTCTGATTTTTTTTCTGAGTATATGTTATAAGTTCACGAGCAATGAATAAAAAAATCTAAAGACAACTTTTTCCTTTCAATTAAATTTTTGGGGTAGATAACTCAATTTTTTTATCTAACCTTCTATTTTTCCTCATCTTCTAAATTAATTCCTGAAGCTCAATCTTAGATGTAAATTAATTCGAGAGTAATTAGTTGATATTCATAATAAAATTTTCAAATAAGTCAAATAAAAAAAAACTTTTTAGATGTTTTATTAAGAGTTGTTCTTCTATGCATTTTCATCATAAGTGTTATTAAAATTAAGGGATTGACTAACTGTACTCCTACTTTTGTATTCGTCGGAATATCCCGACTAACTTTCTAAAAATGGAAAGTCAAATAGTCATAGTGCATAGAAAAATGGAAAGTTGGTATGCGCGTATTATTCTGAACGTTTTGATGCTGAGTTTTGTTAACCCTAGTTCATATTTAGAAGTTGCAAGTATACAGTCGTCTATCGTAGTACTTACGGATCGAATCCACAGAGACAATTCGATTCTAGTTTTCAGATTCAAGTAAATTTAATCTAAGCAAAAACGAACGAGAAAAGAAAAGTTTCAGGTTTGGATTGTTTGATCGCTTTAAACTAAAAACTGAAAGTAATTTAGAACTTAACTAAATTAACAAACGATTAGGCCTTGTTAAGATGATATATCCACAATTGTTGATATTTATTTGGTAATTAATTTCTTGGTATTATGAGGGTATGGTTTCAGATTTGGTACTAAGTGATATTTCTATTTCGGTACCGTGTTTGCACTAGTTATGGAATCACCTCTCGGCTCTCGGTACTTGGTTAAACTAGTCAAAACTCATTAAGCACATACCAACCTAATTATCCTAAATCATCATATGTCACCTCTCGATACTTTATACAATTCGTTATGACAATTAGGTAAACCTAAAATTAACAAACGTCACCTTTCGGTACTTAGTTCGCTAATCACCCTACTTCCTATGGTCTAGATCTAATATTTAATATCCCTATTGCAAACATCAAATCTTGAAATAAAACAATTCATATAGCAAGAAGTCATAGTATGAACAATCAATTAGCGTCACATCTCGGTACTTAACCAATTAATTGCCACGCTTTCTATGTTCAAGGTCTAGAATTAAATCCTAAGATCACAATTCATGAAATTGCACAAGTAAAATAGAAAGCAAAACCAAGTAAGAAATTTATTACAATCAAGCATTAACAAGAGTTTCAATTCATCATAACAAGTCATAATATAACTTAGCCGGACATGGCTAAGAGGCTAAACATGGTAGAAGTAAAAAGAAAGAGATAGAGAAAAGAGATATAAAACTGAGATCGCCAAGGTAGCACTTCTTCTTCTCTATTATGTGAATTTTCTAAGTCCTAATTCTTTGTTACTGACTAAATTTGTCAAACTTGCCTCCTACTTCTGCCTAATAACCATATGTACTTAAAGGAAAGCAAAAATCTAAAAATAGACTGCTAGAATTTTCTATTTGTGCTTCTGCGCAGGTCTATTGCGGGGGCAATAACTTCTGTTGCGGCCGCAACATATCTTGAGTGGGATTTATCACTTCTCTGTCATGGTCATGCACGTTCTTTCCGGGGGCAATAATAACTATTGCGGACGCAATAATTGAAGGTGGTAACTTCCTTGAATTCACAACCATCTACCAACTTATATTGCGGCCGCAAGGATATACCTTGCGCCCGCAATAGAGTTGAATTGGGCAGTTCTTCATGTCTTGGTCCGTAGAGGTTGATTACGGCCGCAATTTGCATTCATGTGGCCGCAATTGACCTGGCAGATGGTCCAATTGCTTCCATTGAACATCTAGCTTGCTCCATTGTCCTTGCTTGTATCCATTTTTCTTCCAAATACCTGTTTCTGCACTAAAACACTGCAAGGTAGTGAATTAAACTCTTTTGGAATAAAAATTTGTTTGTTTGGACACTGATTTACTTTAAACTTGGCTTAAATTACACAATTAATTCTAGATAAATATGTGTATAATTTGTCTTATCACGTTTCCACAGTACACACTATTAAGAATGCTTTTCATAAAATGCATGGGTGCAGACTAAATAAAATATGTGTTCAGACTAAATTAAAATGTTGTTCAAACTAGGTTTTCAAGTCTGTTTTTGTACTTCTTCATGTCAGTTCTTGCCCAAAAAAATGACACAAACTAAATAAAGGAGGTGTTCAGACTAAATAAAAATATGTTGAGACTAAATAAAATAGGTGTTCATATTAGTTGTTTCAAGTCTGTTTTGCACAAAATAAGTCACAAACTAAATAAAACATGTGTTCATACTAAATAAAATACGTGTTCAGACTAAATAAAACATGTGTTCAAACTAGTTGAAAGAGATGTTCATACTAGATGTTTCAAGTCTTTTTTACATTGTTTCATGTATGTTTTGCTCAGAATTAATGGAGTGCAGACTAAATAAAATAAGTGATCGGACTAAATATAATATGTTTTCATACTTTGTTTCAAATATGTTTTGCACTGTTTCAAACATTTTTTAGAGAAAATTTGAGCAAAAAAGATGGAGAAAAACTAAAAGATGTGATTTGCAAGTTTTAGAAGCACTTTTTGGGAAGAAAACAGCGTCTTTACGGGGTTACACTTGCGCCTCCTAAACTTTCGTTCAGTTCTCTTAAAATTACAGTACAAATTTATACTCTAGGGCGCAACTAATACTTGCGCCTCCTAAAAAAATTTAGAAACGTAAGTATTAGTTACATCTTTGACTCTCTGTGATATTTTTAAAAATAAGTTGGTCATATCAATAAAAACAGTGGAAAATTAGTTATTTGCCACTCCAAAACTTGCAAATTAGCAGAATGCCATTACAAAACAGAAAATTAGCAAAATGCCATTAAAATTCAGACTGATTTTGTTTTGTGCCACTACCATCAATAATCTTAATAAAAAAAATACAAAATTTTATAAATCCCAAAATTGGCCCCATCTCCTTCTCCTCTCCCAAAATTGCTCTCCACATATTTGCTTCTGGGTTGCTTTTTGAAAACAAAATTCGTTGAAGAAAATCGTTTGAATTGATAATCTAAACCGAGAACATTAGTAAATGGATCGAAACTGATTACATCAGAGGAAATGTGTACACAAGTAAATAATTAGTTCTTAGTTATTGGTTAACTACACTTATGCTAGCATTTTACAATTTTAACGAAATCACGCACAGGGAAATAGTCTGAGAAATTTGTTCTGGACTAATTTTCTTTGCCATTTCATGTTGTACCAATCGATCAGTAGAACAATATTGTCTGGCTGTCGCCATTGCCTCCATGTTGCCTTTGTTTCAGTCCCCTTCAAAGATGATACTACAGTATTGACCCTTGATGTGGATTTGACTACTCTGATTTTGTTTCAGGGGACAATGAAAGGTTATCTCCCTTTCTTTTTTTCCGTCTGAGTGAGAGAGAGAACATAGATGAAGAAGTGAGAAAGAAGATGGAGAAGAGAGAAAAAGAGATGGTAAGGGAGAGAAGGAGATGGGGGTAATTTTGGAATTTATAAAATTTTGTATTTTTTTATTAAGATTATTGATGGTAGTGGCACAAAACAAAATCAATCTGAATTTTAATGATATTTTGCTAATTTTCTGTTTTGTAATGACATTCTGCTAATTTGCAAATTTTGAAGTGACAAATAACTAATTTTCCCTAAAAAAAATTAGGGGTTTACTTCAATACTCTCACCTAAATCTGCTTTATAAATATTATTTTCAACCGTTGATTTAATGAGTCGAACGGCTCTGATGAAAAGTATATCTAAAACAGCCGGTCAAATCACTTTAATAGCCAGTCACCATAGGAAAATAGCCGGTCACATTTTAGACAACCGGTAACTTATTTTTTGCGGAAGGACATTTTGGGTACGAAACGAATTCCATCGGTTAATTCCCCGTCACCCCTTTCTCCAAACCTCGTCCCCGTCTCCCTTCTCCTTTCCCCATCTCTTTCTCTGCACGAACACAAAACATCGATAGCAACACGACGAGGCGGGCGAGAATGGTGAGCAAGAACAATACGACTTCAATTTGTTTGAGAATGGTGAGAAAGAACAATACAACTTCAATTTGTTTGTGATCGGTGCTGGAAGCGGTGGCGTTTGTGCCTCAAGGACTTCTGCTGATTTCGTGGCAAAGGTAAGAAATATGCTGAGATAATGCCTTCAATTTGTTTGAGAATGCTGATCAAGCCTATTCATTTTGAAGCGTGTTGTGCTTCAGCCTGAGATAATGCCTTCACTGGCACGACAGGTGATCAAACCAGGGTACAACATACTGCTGCTTTTCCTTTTGTTTATCGAATAGTTGTGGTTTGTGTTTCCAATATAAACTAAAGTTAGACGCTGGACGTCATGTATGTTTGGTTGAGGCAGAAGTTTATTGTTTCTCTCTTAAAAATCAAATATGAATAAATTAAGTAGACATAAGATATAGTCGTAACTCGTTCTTTTAGTTGGATAAAGCACTGTCGTAGAACTTTTGATCAATCATTGGTAAATCACCATATGGTAAACTGGAGGTCACATTTCATATCGACTATCTTCTGTAAAAAAAAAACATTCAACTGTACCACACCTTCTCGCATTGCCTCCTCCATGCTCCCCATGCCAAGGTCTGTAGATGAGGGCGATGAATCGAGTTCTGTCATGAAATATGATGTTGGGTAGAATTGTAAAAAGTTTCTAACTAACTTAATTGCTTTAAGCTGTCAAACTGATGTTGGCCATGTTATTGTTTAATCTCATTATTTATTTATTTTTGTCTGTGCATTTGACAGAAAGGATGGCAAGACCAAATCAGGGAAAAATACAAATTTACTAGTAAAATATGAATTGCAGCAAAGGTTAGTTTACTTGCTTAAATAGTTGTTCTCCTCCAATATCACTGGCCCGTGAATTCGTCCAAGGTAACAACTGGCCCGAGAAGGCCTACATTCTCAAATCCTGCAAATAAGCTTCTAGGATTCCAAAGTTGCTGGCATGAATTTTTTCTGAGTCTAAGCTTATTTTCATTTTGTGGTCTTATTTGCAGAGAAAATGAACGATTTTCTGATGATTTTTTTCCTTAGGTCGATGTCTATAGGATGTCAGATGCACATATTGGGTGTTCTTTGCATCTGGTTTTTTACTGCACTTGGTGCGGTTCGACCATCTGTTGTAAGACTCTTGTCCTTACTTTACTACTTTTCATTTTGGTTGAAGTAAGAATTACATCCGGTAAATGGGTATTCCAGAGTTGATGTCATACTACTATACAAGAGAAGAATACCACTAGTATTCTTGCTAATCTCTCAATTCTTTTTATAGTATTCCATATTGGTATGCTGGATACACCTCTCAACTGAACTTAATATTGATATCACACAATGCAGTGTATTGTTGATTAGTAAATTCTTTTAATAGACATTTAACTTGTTGAGTTTTGGAGAGTTGATTGACCGATGAAAAATGATGAAGTTTCCAAAGATGCTAATGAGGTATGATTTTTAAGTTAAGAAATTGTCGTGTCATCAAACTGACATCTTATGATATATTGAAAAGAAAGTTGCACAAATGTTATAGAAGCTTTATTCAGTTAATTTTGTGAATGAAAACAAAAAAGAGTCTTCATTTCTTTTTATTTTTACTTTCTTTTTATTGTAGAAATGAGAACCAAAAACTGTACCTGTGGCAATTTGATTACCTACACCTATATGCACAATTTCATTTACTTATATTTGTTTGTTATTTCTAATACAAGATACTCTTAGAGTGAAGGATGAAGATATGAGTCAGCTTGCAAAAGATGTATGCGCTAAAGATTCAACCTTAAAGAGCTTGCTCAAAAGTTGACAGAAACAACCAATGCAGCTACCTCTGCTGCCTTAACCCTACTTATACAAAAGCAAATTATCTTTGCTGAGAAGTAGCGTAGTAAAATTTATGTTGATAAATAGATCCACAATTGTTTGCTAAATATAACTAGATATATTGTAACCTAGGTATTTCTTTTTGTAGTAATTATTTGGTTTTAGTTTTTTATTTGTCATATTATTTTTTTTGAAGTAATGTTGGAAAATTTTCACCTAAATGAGGAAAAATTGAAAATAAAAAATGACATAAAATGCAAGTGCTTGGTGAATTGTTTCTGGGTTTAATTTGCAAATTCTCTTTACTAATATTGTTTCCTCTATATTGTTCTTTATTAATATTATTCCAATGCACATATTTATTAAAAAAAATGACTCTGGAAGTCAAAACGATGAAGGTGGAATAAAGCTGATAACATGTTATTCTTTAAATATTTAACGCATGTAAAAACCAAACCACAATGAATCGGGAACCAAACAAAGTCTTGTTATGAAGTATGTAAATCATATTATAAAGCCACCAAATAATACATATTACCCGTTATTCAAAACCTTGTGAACATCTAGCTCTCGAAGGTATGGGTTGAACATCAAGCGGCTTCATGCAGCTTGCAGCGTCATCATGCGACATTGAGCGTGAAGCGTGAAGCGTGAAGCAACAATGTTATGTTATGCGTCTTATATCAGTGTCATGACATTGTTTGCGTCAACCGGCCGAGCGAAGACATGTGACTTTTTGCGACGCGACGTCGTGCAACGTGTAGCGGCAGAACAGTGTCATACGCCTTTTAGGGGTGCAAGCGGCGTGCAGTGCCGGAACGACGTCATGTGCCTTGCAACACGTCATGTTGCTTCATTTGTCATGCGACGTTAAGCGGCGTCCTTCGACTTGGAGAGTGATGCGTGAAGCGGCAAGCAGCGTTAAGCGGCGTCTTGCGACGACACGCGTGAGGCGACAGAGGTACGTTGTGCGGCATGCAGCGACATTGTTTAATGTTATGTTGTGTACAGCGGTAGAGCGTCGTCATGCAGCGTGCAACAACGTCCTGCTACTTGGAGCGTGAAGCGCAAAGCGGTAGACCGACGTCATGTGGTGTCTTGCGACGTGATGCTTAAGGCGGCAGAACGACGTCGTGTGGTGTGCAGTGGAAGAACGATGTCATGCGGCCTGCACGGCATCATGCGACGTTATGCAGCGTGCAGCTACAGGACAAATAAGTAAGTAACACACGAAGCGTCATGCAGCTTCATGTAGTGGCAGCAGCAGAGCGTCATCATGCGGCGTGCAGTAACGTTCGTCGACTTGTAGCGTGAAGCGTGAAGCATGAGGCGGCAGAGTTGCGTCAGGCGCGTGATGCGTGAGGCGGTGGTGCGGGGTGGTGCGACGTGCAACGACGAATCGACGTCATGTGACAAGCAGCAACATCGTGCAATCTTATGCAGCATTGATGTCGAGCGACAATTTGCAGCAGCGATGCAGCGATGTGGCATCGAGCGACATTTTGCAGTAGCGAGATCGAGCGGCTTGATGCGGTTCGTTGTGGTGGAGCGGCATCATGCGACTTAGAGCGTGAAGCAGCAGAGCATCATCATGCGGTGTGACGCGTGAGCGGCTGTGCGGCATCGTGTGTTATTATGCAGCGTGCAGCGACGGAGGGATGTCATGTGGCGTCATGCGACTTGGAGCGTGAAGCAGCGTAGCGTCATCATGCGGCGTGACGTGTGAGCGGCTGTGCGGCGTCGTGCGTTGTTATGCAGCGTGCAGCGGCGGAGCGATGTCATGTGGCGTCATGCGACTTGGAGCGTGAAGCAGCGTAGTGTCATCATGCGGCGTGACGTGTGAGCGGTTGTGCGGCGTCGTGCGTTGTTATGCAGCGTGCAGCGGCGGGGCAACGTAATGCGTCTTGCAGCTAACAATGGAGGTGGGTATGCGTATAAATAGTTTCATTTGGAGAATGCACACGTGAGTAAGTTGTATCCAGCCGGTTCCTTGGAGGCGCGTTGAGCTTTGATTTACCAAAGATCTGGGGTTCGAACCCCCCAGACCCAACCCTTTTTTCTCATAGTACCTTTGGATATGAATAAGTACGTTTCGGCTAAGAATGCACACGAAGTAAGCTGTATCCAGCCGGTTCCTTGGAGGCGCGTTTGAGCTTTGATTTACCAAAGATCTGGGGTTCGAACCCCCCAGACCCAGCATTTTTTTTCTCATATTTCCCTTAGACCCAATTTTTTCCCCTTTTCTGTATTTATTTTAGAGATGTAATAAATACATTCAATAAATAGCTTTATCCAGCTAGTTCGTGATTTGTACGACATAAAGAAAGTCAACAAAGCTTGAAATATGACTGTTCTACATAACAACAATAAAAAAAGGATAGACATATTTTTATTGATTTTTTATGATAAGATATAGTAATTGTAGCTATGATATCTTCAAATGTCGTAATTGACATGGTCTTCGCATTTGGTGGATCAGGTGAACAACTTAGCTCTACAACACAATCAAACAACGTCATTATTCATATTGGAGCTAGAAATTAATTTTCTTATGGGAAAATGTTGTATTGTGGAAATAGTACCGTGTATGGGCGTTTTTTCGAAAAGGACAATATCTCCCCTTTGACATCGACACATTTGTTCAATTCTGAACCAATTAGCTCCCACACCATCCTCTTCCTGAACAAATTCATATCATTCTACAATAATAAAAAATAAAAAATATATAAGTTTATCATCCTACACAATATGCATTTAATGTTGTCTTATTTAAAAGAATTAAACATCACCTGACAGAAAGTGGTTTCAAGCTCGTTTCCATTCCAAAACTCCATGTATTTCAATACAAACAAGCCACATGAACAACTGTTCAGAAGATACACAAACCAAGTGTCTGTATTCAGTTATATATGTATGTATAAAAAAATATGAACATAACATATTGTTTTAACATACCCATCAGACTGCTTCGGGATCCCATAAATTGGGTCAACAAGCCAATTAATGAAAGCAACATGTTGCAATTTATGTAGTCTTGAATTTTCCATGCACAATTGGATTCCCTTTCGCTATCAAATTAACAACCAATAATGATGCAAAATTAGGTATATATATATGTGCGTATATATATATATATATATATATATATATATATATATATGTATGTATGCATATATATATATATATATATGTATGTATGCATATATATATGAGCATGGCTAAAATAATATGCATAGTACACCTCATAACGTACTATGCATATAGATATAGGTCATTAAATTGAAATTTAAGTTGCTCAATAAATACTTCATATGAAAATATTGTAGGAAATAAAATTTCGTGATTTTTAGAGCTTTCTAGCTATTTTTTAAATATTTTTTAAAAACAGTCCAGATTTAATACTACAAAAGTGCCATTTCTAGGCTGTTTTTAAAAAATATTTAAAAAATAGCAAGAAAGCTCTAAAAATCACGAAATTTTATTTCCTACAATATTTTCATATGAAGAATTTATTGAGCAACTTAAATATCAATTTAATGACCAAATTAAATACAAATGGGCGCATAGTACGTTATGGGGGTGTACTATGCATATTATTTTAGCCATGCTAATATATATATATATATATATATATATATATATATTAATATCAAAAAACTCGTGTACCAATTCGCGAGTATGATTGACATAGTCTGATATCTCAATCATCCAAGAAGCAGAATCAAGTATTTGAAATGAATTCTTTTCATTATTAAGAACTCCAAGGTACCAATGGTTGTGGTTGTACAAGGGCATGAAAATCTACACACAAATATAAAAGTTGATACATTATATCATAGAAATAAATGTTGATACATTAGATCACAGTAATATTTCCAATAAAAGTTACCATTTCAAAATGGTGAAATCTATCTCCAAATATTTTAATACGCTTCCATTCTCTATCTGAGATTTGGTTGGTAGCATTGTGGTTCATGTAGGATCCTTTTGCCACTAGCCATTGTACGGTAAAGGTGTCTAGCATGAGGATGTGTGATTTTTGCCACTACCCAGATTTATCTAGCATGAGGATGTGTGATTTTTGCATCCTCGAGCTTATAATTTTCATATAGCAGTTCAGAACCTAAAAAAAACTATTGTAAATAAAAACATATTTGATATATAATACTTATATCAATCTAAATGAGTTGAAATATACTTACATCATCGACCAACCATTTTGTGGATTGCAAATTACCAGTATAAACAAGGCTCCGCATCTGTTCAGCATTTAAAGTTATACAATGAACACCCCAGTCGTTGGTGGGCATTTTGTGGCTAAGTACCATGGTCGCGTCTGAACTTGCCAAATTCACGTGTCTCTATATCCAAAATCGTCACGACGCAAAATTGGCGTAAGGGCTCGCTAGAGAGAACGTAGACTCCTCTATCCGACGAGATCATTTTCGAGCAAATCCACTTAGTGTACGCAAAAATAATCGAGTTCAAAGTCAGCAAGGGACTGCATGCTCAATGTAAAGCTGCTGAAAATTGGCTAAGTACCATGGTCGCGTCTGAACTTGCCAAATTCACGTGTCTCTATATCCAAAATCGTCACGATGCAAAATTAGCGTAAGGGCTCGCTAGAGAGAACGTAGACTCCTCTATCCGACGAGATCATTTTCTAGAAAATCCGCTTAGTGTACGCAAAAATAATCGAGTTCAAAGTCAGAAAGGGACTGCATGCTCAATGTAAAGCTGCTGAAAATTGGCTAAGTACCATGGTCGCGTCTGAACTAGCCAAATTCACGTGTCTCTATATCCAAAATCGTCACGACGCAAAATTGGCGTAAGGGCTCGCTAGAGAGAACGTAGACTCCTCTATATGACGAGATCATTTTCGAGCAAATCCGCTTAGTGTACGCAAAACTAATCGAGTTCAAAGTCAGCAAGGGACTGCATGAAGCGGCACAAGGGATTCAGTTTTTATAACCGACACAAGGGATTCAGTTTTTATAACATACTAGAAACCAGACCAACTCTTTCTGGCTTTGAGGTTTCAAAAGCTGAACTAAAATGGTGACAGCATATTAGTTCCTCATACTTCTGTCTCGCAGATGACTGCATTTGTGGAATCTTGAAAACCAAGTACTGCCACTAAATAAAAGGGGTTTTGTCACACCAAGATGCAGAAATATAAAAGCAGAACATAACCAACATGCCAGCATAACAAATAAATAATTAAAAAGAACTTGAACATATCTTTCTTCAGAACAGTACAGAAAGCAACGCACAGAAGTCTAGTAACAGTCTAAACAGTCCAAAAAAAATTCAAACACTACAAACTTTTCCTTGACTACAGCCAAAAGAAAAAAAAGAGTCTAAACAAATTTCCTCTTAACTCTCTTGCATCAAGCCGACAATCATCTTGTATGCTTGCCTTGCTTGTATCCACCCGTTCGTATGCTACGATCTAAATATCAGGAGATTAAACAAAATTAACTACAGAAATACCAACTTTAATGTAAGCAAACTGAAAGGTGAAGATGCATATATTAAAACAAAACAATACAATCTAAATCACGGAATTTCATACTGACACTAAATTATTGAAGATAAGAAAATTAAAAAGAAGAAGAAAAACAATCAAACCTCGATTGTTCTTGATTCTGGAGAATAGGGCATGTTGACTTATTATGTCCAGATTTGTGACACCGACTGCATTTATAACTCCTAACATCCATGAAACTCTTCTTCATCTTCTTTGGAGCACCCTTTCTCACAGAAAATTTTGGGTCAGCGACGCCAAAAGAATAAGTGTCCTTCTCACAGTTATCACCCTCGTCGATATCAACTTCGCTTTTCACTACATCTCTTAGATGCAGCTTAGCTTTTTGCAAAAGCTCAACCATACATGCAAAACCCTCATCCGACATCGCTGCATCATGAAATACGAGCTTACCAAGTTGGGTCAAAATTCTTTTTCTCTCTGATTCCTTGGACGAATCAAAGAGTAGGTCACTACTTGGCAAAGGCAGCCTTAACTTCGGGCGTTTCGTCCACCTTCTGTGTATGCAACATTGAGGGATGGCATTTATTTCGGTCTCAACCAGAACAGTCAATATATGCCTGCAAGGAATTAGCTCGCAATCCAGCTTCATACATTCACACACGATCTTCTTGACCTCATGTTTATTTTCAGCATAATATTCTACAGTAGTCTTCTTGCCTCCTACACTTTTCAACTCCAGCAAAAAAAATTTGAACTGATGCGTATCTATTGTCTCAATAATTATGTAATCCACTACACGCTTCAACTCCTCTTGGACTCGATAGAATATCTTTTCAGTGTATATCGCAGCAGCATCCTTCTCTAGGGTCTTGAACATGGTTTTTTTAACGGGAGTTGACTGGGAGGCCTTACAGTCTAGCTCAATCTCATTTCGTCGCATATTCACGAGACAACGCTCGTAGTGCACGACCAATTGAAACAAATACATCTTCCTATCAAGGTGGGCCTGAAGTATTGAATTCAGACTTTCACTTCTTTGGTAACTTTTCATTCCTAAGAGCAGTTTACCTTGCAAAAAACCTGATGCCCATCGTTCTTTGGACTCGTACATACTATTCAACCAATTTCCCATTTTCGTTTTGGTCTCAATCCCATCTTCATCATTATGTACATTAATGTCTCCAACAAATTCAATCCACTTTTTCTCAAAATCCATCGGATCACGCGAGCGATACAGTATCGATCTAAATCTTTCAATTTTGGAATGATGCAAATATCTTGCCATGTTTCTCTCTACATGCCATGAGCATATACAATGATGAGTCTGATCTTTCAGCACAATCCGAATCGCTTTGGCCATGGAAGGGCATCCATCCGTTATTACTGATTTTGGAAATTTCTGGGACATTGCACAAAGGAAGGTTCTCAAAAGCCATTGATATGACTCCGAACACTCATTTGCTACAATACGGCATCCAAATACTATGGTGGACGTATGATGATTGACGCCCACAAATGGAACAAATGACATGTTATATCGGTTGACACAATAAGTATTATCAAAGACAAACATCGCCGAAGCAATCATAGTCAATTCTAGACTGTGCGTCGGACTAAAACAATGCATTCAAGCAACCATCCTTGTCAGTAGCATAATCAAAGTAGAAATCAGAATCAACTTCGTACCTACTGTGCATCAATTGTAAAACACGCTCGGCATCTCCCCGGAGAACTCGTGCCTTTTTGCGCCTCGCTGAAAAATTGTACAAATCTTTTTTTATGAAACCGACATGCTCATAACCCTCGTTTACTCGTTCCATAACTTTCATGATTTGGTTTTTACGAAGACCATCCATCTCAAATGCCTCAATATCATCCTTATCTACATTGCCAATCCCACGATGAGACCACAAAGTAAGGACTTCTTCAGAGTCGGTCATTTCATGGTTATGCGCGTCGTAGAAATCATGTACAATCCACTTGCCAGTTCCTCGATTGAGCTTGACGCTAAACTTCACTGGATAGCCACACCGAGTCTCAGCCCGGTCGTTTCTTTTGCGCCCTTCAAGATTCAGATACTTCTCTGATCGATATCCAGCCTAGCGGCAAAGAAAAGTGCGGAAGTACACATCACCGGCTCGCTTAATTCTTCTTACTTTGTCTTTCCTAACACTAAAACCTTTTTGCTTGGCATAACAATTGAAAAAATCTCGAGCCTCTTCCTCCGATGAAAACTCCAAATTTACAATACTCTCAAATTCTAGTAATGACTCGATCGGCTCATCGTTTTGGAAATCCTACATAAAGATGCAATTATACGAATTAAATTGTAAATATAATTCATTTATGCAAAGAAATGCACAAAGATGTTGGTAGGTACTCTTTTAACAATCTGACACTAACACTCTCTACAAGGATCAAGAAATGTAAACAAGGTGACAATTGAAACAGAATTAGAATCACTAAGATGCTTTGAATGGTTGGTTACCAGCAGTGCATCATGTCAAGGAAAAACATGATTTACACAATTAAATAAATGAGATGCATTCTGGTCTAATGGTAACAACAAATTAATAAGATGCATTCAAATTAATAAGCTTGTGTATAGAACTCAGTACCATACTGATGGAGTATCAACAGTCGCGGTAAATGAAAACTTGAATGTTGCTCGATAGTTATGAATGCAGCATCCAACACATATCTGAACAAAAAAGAAACACAAACAAAAATTAGCATGCCAGCTGAAGAAAGGTTTATTAGCAACTTAAGCATCTCATATTAGCTCTGGGTTCTTATATCTATTGTTCAAGGCACAGTGACAAATCAGTCCATTTTTTTTTTGCTTTATTAAGAAGAATGGTGCCTGACTGCTTTAATCAGTGTCAATGAAAATTTTGAATCTCTTCTATTTTCTAAAGCCATCAAAAGGGTATATGCGAATTTTGACAACAACTTAATGTAGTGACTAAACTAACAAATGTGATAAGGCAATTTTAAAACCAGAAAAAAAAACAAGGATAGAGATGTGGTTCATTCATTGACTATTCAAGGCATAGTGGCAAATCACTCCAGTTTTTTTTTTTTTTTTTTTTGCTTTATTAAAAGAATGGTGCCTGAGTGCTTTAATCAATGTAAATGAAATTTTTGAAGCCCTCCTCTTCTCTAAAGTCATCAAAAGGGTATCAGGAGGATTTTGACAACAACTTAGTGTAGTGATTAGGTTCTGTACCAGTTGTATTGGAAGAGGGATATTAGCAAGAGATATCTGATGTCTCAAAGTAAGCTAAAATGACATTTATATGGCCAGTTTCAAATAGCTTTCAAATAAGCATTAAACGGAAATTTGAAAAGAATTAGGAGGCAAAGTGAAACAAGAATACAATTCCCTGCTTCCCTTGAAATTATAGCTGCATAATTTCATATTTTTTGTCTTCATATGAAAAATGACATGATGATGTTAAATCTAATTGGCAAATTACTCTGAGAGTTTATTCACAAATAACAAGTATTTCTGCCAGTGACAGATTATTTCAAAGAAATGATTTACAAATAACAAGAATACAGTTCCCAATTTTAGTTTATTTATATGCTATTTATATTTGATTGCAGAGAGTGGGAAGTGTCAAGTGTCCTTATTCGAGCAGATATAGCTTTGGAAATGGAGTCAGAACAGTCTGCTCTCTCAGTGAAATAGTGTTCTCAGTTTTTTTTTTGAATTCAATAGTGTTCTCAGTAACATAGCCAAAGAGATAAAGAGAGAGCACAGAGAGATATAATGGAGCACTGCTTCACATCCCTTTTATTAGATTAGATTCCCCGTCTTTGTGGTAACCTTCTATCCAAAGTTCCAGACCATCTCCCCTCTTTTTTTCCCATACTAAAGGAAAACACCTCAAAGCCAATAAAAACCACTCACTCACAAAGCGAACCATACTACTTACATTGATGCATACAAGGCAACAAGGATTGTTTTCTCTAGAATTCAAACGCTAGACCCAGAAAACGCTGCAAAAATCATGGGTCTTCTCTTGATTCAAATAACAAGTATTTCTGCCAGTGCCAGATTATCAATTATTTCTGCCCACAAGGTGTTCGACAAAACAAGGTGTTTTGTCTCATATTCTTATTCAGCAAGAACTGGGTTCACATCATGTCCTTGTGCCAGATTATCAACCAAAACAGTTTTATATGGATAGAGAAGCAAAATCTTACTGATATTGTACTGTCAGTTAAAGAATTTAGTATGTTTCGACTATATTGGTACTGCAATTGTAGGGCAGAATCATTCACCTACGTGCGGAGAGGAAGAGGGTGCAGAGAGATGGAGAGCGAGAAAGAGGATAAGCAGAAGGGGGAGCAGTGAGTAGAGGCGGTGAGATAAGCGAACGACATAAAAATAGGAAAAATAAAGGGTAAATTTTGCAGTTAAAGGAATAGCGTTCAACTTATTTCTGATTTTCGGTTTTACCCTTGCGTAAAATATATCGTTTTGCTATTGAATAACCTTTTATGGTGGGAGCACGGAAGATCCCCCAAAAAATTATTTCTCCTCTATGCAGAAATTCCCTCGAGAGACTTCGACTAGTATTCTATCTATCCAGTGCCTTTAGATGACCGCTTTTAGATGGCCACAACCTTATCCCATTTCTCCGCCACCTCTTTCCGCCTTCTCCGAAATCCGACCTCTTCAGTGCCGAACCTTCATCCCTCCTGTCCATTAATCTCCAACCACATTTCAATCGCGAAAGCTTCCTCTCTCCATTCCATCAATAAAAGCCGCTATGAGATTGAGAAAAGCGAGGATAAATCTACTTCACCTTCGCTATCAAGTATCATCAGAAGTCGTGAAGAATCGCGATTAACCGAGCAACTCCGTACTTTGATAGAATCTGGCAATTACGCTACATCCATCACTGTGGTGGAATCCATTTGTGCTAAGGGGTACGAACTAGATAGTTACCTTTGTTTTGTTTTGTTAACAAGGCTCACTGATGCATCGGACCCCGATAGGACCGCTCGGTTAGTTGAATTGCTTGAGGCTGAAGGTAGGCAAGATAAACATGTGTATAACTTGTTCATTGGTTGCCTTTGCAAGGCGGGCCGTGTTGTCGCGGCCTTTGAGGCCCTTGGCCGGATGCGTGCTCATGGATTTCATCCCAAAAGCAGCCCTCATAACTCGATTGTGAAGGAATTGTGTAATAATAAGATGTTGGAGGCTGCATTGGCAACAGCCGAACACTTTCGAACCGAGTACAGGTGTCCGCCCAATTGGGTTGCGCATGGTAATATAATTGAATGTGCAATTGTGACACGTGGGGTGGAAGAGGTGCCGGCGCTCCTTGATCAAATGGCGGCTGATGGGTTACGGCCTGATAATGTCAGGATGGAAGCCATGTATAGTACGATTATTCACAATTTGTGCAAATCACGAAAGGCGAGTTACATATATTTATCTCTCAAGTCCAGTTTTTCATTTGTTGGTGGTTTTGCATTTGCAAAAAGAAAATGTTTGAAAAATAATTTGATTTTTGTTTCTGGATGTGTAGGTTGAGGAGGCACTAGAGTTCATCAACTACTTGCCAGATGGGTCAGGACCACATGCGACGTCTTATATTATTCTGCTTAAGTTTTTCTTGATTCTCGGAAAGAAACAGGATGCAGAATCAGTGATTGATGAAATGCTTATGAGATTGCAGAAGCTCAAGCTAGGACACTTTAGAGCTATTGTCAGATTGCTGATTGCCAATGGACTTCTCAGGAGAGCAAGGGAGATTATTGATGCTGCAATATGGAAATTCGTCTTGGGTGTTGACATGGTATGTTGCAGCGATTTGATCGCCGCTTATTTGGAAGGCAAAAGGATGGATTTGGTCATTGAGCTCGTTGACTTCATGACCTCCATTGAACAATACCCAAATGTGGTAGTTTACAATACCATCATCTCAGGCTTGTGCAATATGGGGCACACAAAAGAAGCCATGGATGTTTTAGATAACATGAGTTCTTCGGGTGTTCCTCCAAATGAGGCCACTTACAATCGAATCATAGGAGGCTTGTGGAGCAATGGAGAGAAAATAATGGCTGTGAAAATGTTGGAGCGCATGTTAATCGAGGAGGGTCTTGATTTAAATGTGATTACTTACAATGTAATCATGCCGCGCCTGACCAAAGATGGGTTGGTGGATAAGGGTTTGGAAGTGTTGCGAGTAATGGAGGGCAACGGGATTGCTGCCGATGTAATCACATACAACACTCTTTTATCTGGGTTGTGCAAGGCGGCTGGGATGGAAGAAGCAATGCTCCTCTTTGAGGAAATGTTGGATAAAGGATGTGAGCCACAATTGAATACCTATCAAATTATCTTGAGGGGTGCCATCTCTATTGGGTATAAAGCAGAGGTTGTAAATTTGTTAAATGAGATGGATGAAAAAGAGATCCTTTTTGAAGACTATGTGACAGTTTTAAAAGATGACTTGTTATTGGATCACACGGGTGACTCATTGAGTTGAAGGGAGATTGATGTAGTAATAGATAGAGAGATCGAGCTACCATTTTGAACTTGAACTGGTCTTGATTCGAGGTCTAAATCTGAAATCCTGTTGTTCACCACTTCTGTTGCGCTCATATGATGCAAGCGGCCAGCAAATGGTCGGTAATTATATACACGTAAAATTTTGATCTCAATATAGATTTTTTTTTTGTAATTAGAGAGAAAAGGTATATGGCCTTTTATTGATTTACGGGCAGCTTCCTGCCAGTACTCTGCATCAGGAGATGCATATGCTTCTGAAAGGGTTCTAGGCATGTCATCCACAAGATGTAGCATATACTACATATTCGCTCCCGAAGGAAAGTGAAGTCCTCTGTCTCTTACTCCTCCTCAGCTCAGGAGCTTCTAGAGAATCATCTAGTCGGAAATAAGATGAGTTTTCAGATGGGGTAATATAAGTAGTTAAAACTATTAGGTCTTTCATTTAGTTGATCTACGATTCACCAAAGTACTTTGTATAAACTTTGATGAGTGCACCAACTTTGGTATACGAATTCAGGAATCACAACATTTGGTATGAATACTCTCTCCTTTTCATTGGTAATAATTATATCGAGCATCTAAATTAGTTCTTGAAGCAGATTTGTTACTTCAAAATAAAGAATTTCTCTCAGGGAACAGTTATGCTGTCAGCTATGTGGTGAACCCTATAATTTGTTATTTTCCGACAAGTTCATGTTAATCTTTCTCTAATTGCCAAGTACCAAGTACTTCTGAAAACCCTGAACAATCGCGACTAAAGAAGCAGCTTCGCCACTTGATAGAATGTGGCAATTACACGAATCCGTTGTTTGGAAACAGATTCTTGTAAGTCATCAGAACATGTATTACTTGGAAAATTACACAACACTCCCTGAAGATTGGTTCTGTGAAATATGCTACTTCTCATCAATTGATTGTCTTTGCAAAATTAGGAGGAAAAAAGTGGGATTGTCTTGCAAAAGAGAATTTTAAATTGTTGGCACGACAAGTTTCATGTAACCACGCCATGTAAGCAGTTTAATTCAAAGCTAAAGCAGCGACCCTGATCCCATTAAGCATAATATCAATTCTGTTCACTTTATTCCTTACTAATGATGTATTTTATTGTTGTTATTAGATGATCGTCTTTCCAATTGAGATTGAAAACTTGGGTTGTTTTCTGATTTTGTCCCTGATGAATTGGAAATTCTAAACAGGTCAGCGCATTAAGTTGCTACAGAATGCGCACTCCAACGAAGAAATCTCGGTGAAGTAGGAGAGTGAAAAAAGAGAAGCGACATGAGTTGGAGGTAGAGGAAAAGAGCAAGAGAGAAGAGAGACGGAGAACACGAGGGGGGACATGGTAGTAGACTTGTGTTAGAGAGAACTACCAGAACAAAGCACATAGCTAATTAGATGAAGTGTATTAAAACCAAAGCCAAATAGATTATTTAGAGAGTTTAAAACTGACTTTTCTCAGATTGTGTTGCCTCTTTTGTATATTATTTAACAAGTGTTACAACGTCTCTCTTATTAGTTGTATTGTATACAGTATACTATACTTCCTCATTCAATCTTGCATTATGAGTGGCAATACGATAATAACATAATCACAACACTTAATATATACTGGATAATAAAGGACTATTTGAAGCTCAATTGCTCAAAATCACAAATTCAGGCTTGAATTGCCGAGTTTTGACGGAAAAGTGACAAATGGGCTCTTTTCTGAAATCAAGGTAGGTGATATATTATTACACCTACCACTCGTGACAGTATTTGTTGGGAAAACAAGGGTGGTTATCACTCTATTGGCGTTAATGGTGAGACCAACAACACAATCAAAAGTAGCTTTAAATTATCGGATGCCAACAAAAAAATACTTTGGCGTAGATGAGTTTCTTATGTGAAAGTTTTGAAGTTTTCTAATCTGATGTGAAAGTTTTTAAATGAGTTTCTGCTTCATAGATGTAGATGAGTTTCTTATTTAGCAATTATATTTATAGTTTATAAACTCTGACGTAGCTTAATCATTGGCTAAAATTGACCAGTCTCCCTCAACACTAGTAGTATTTGCTGATGTTGTAATTAATAAACTCTAATTTTTTAGTTTAAGATATGAAAATTTTAGAAATTAAAGAAAGATTAAATTTCTAAAAGTGACGTGACAATTATTTATAAACTCTAAGAATTGAGTTACAGAAATAGAGATGTTCTTATAACTTTAATTTTTTTTTGTAAGTGTAAATTAATCCTTTTTACTTTAGAATTGTAATAATTCAAATTCAACTACTAACAATTTCTTAAGAAACTACTCAAAATCTCTCCTTGCGGTCGAATATTTTTTTGTGTGTGGAAAAATAGCAGCCTCAAGACTAGGTTCCACGATTCTATTAACCAAAAAAAGACTAGGCTCTATGCTTCTATTAACAAAAAAAAAAACATTCACAATATCAAGTCTAGTTTCAACACATAAATAATGTGCTTGGAGGAAAAAAAAATGCAGAGCTAATAAGAAAATTAGCCTGCTTTAAACTAATTTATTAGCCATTTCAACACTATAAATAACAGTGAAAGACAACATCCTCAATTTAATCACCACCTATGTTGTGATGCTTTCCTTGCCGGTGAATATAAAAACACGTGCATGTTCTTTTTTTAGATAAGGGTGTGATCATCACAATATAGAAATTTACGTGAAGGAGAAATTGTCTACGAAAATTATTTACAATAGTACTATGAGTAGCAAAAAAAATGAATTTTGATAAAAAAAAATTAATTTAAGCCTACAAAGATTGATAATACGAAAATAAAAATAAATACATCTTGCAACTAATGCAGATTGAAATAAAAAACAGTTATAATTAAATGGTAAAAATATTTTGTTATATATAGATAAAAAATCGATCGTTCTGATCATTCGATTAAAAAAAATGTACTACTTAATTACTTTTATAACTATCGTTTTCACAATTAAAAAACTACAAATGTATATTTTCTTATATCTAAATTAAAAATAATTTGCATAACTCAAACAACATTACAACAACAACAAATCTGTGCCAAATAAAATAAGATAAATTAAAAATAAAGTTCCATCTAAATGAAAAGCAATATAAATAATAATAATGCAATAAATAATAAAATAATAATAAAATAGTAATAATAATACATTATTATTATCATAATAATAGTAATGAATTATTCTAAAAATGATAAGTTCAAACTAGTCTCTTATGTTCGCTAATTCTAGAATAAAATTTTACAACTATACTACTAAATTTTAATTTGTTAATTCTGATAAAAAAAAATAAATGACTAAATACACTTCTATCTAACATCTCCGTTAAATATACTCATGCCACATCACAAACAATAATATTGAACAAATTTTTCTTCAATCAATTCATCCTCGACCTTATCATCTATAATATATATAGAGCATGGCTAAAATAATATGCATAATACATTTCATTTCGTACTATGCAAATATATATAGGTCAATAAATTGAGATTTAAGTTGCTCAATAAATTCTTCATATGAAAATATTGTAAAAAATAAAATTTCGTGATTTTTAAATCTTTCTTGCTATTTTTTATATATTTTTAAAAATAGTTCAGATTTAATACTACAAAAATGTCATTTCTTAACTGTTTTTAAAAATATATATTTAAAAAATAACAAGAAAGCTCTAAAAATTACAAAATTTTATTTCCTACAAGATTTTGATATGAAGAATTTATTAAGCAACTTAAATATCAATTTAATGATCAAATTAAATATAAATAACTGAATAGTACGAAATAAGATGTACTATACATTGCATATTATTTTAGCCATGCTCAATATATATATCGTCATTTTTCAATGCAATCCTTTCTTATCTGCTCAAGTATCCAGTGTAACATGCCAAAATCTACTATTTTTCCTAACTTCCATTTTCGTCTCTTAATGACAAAGTTCAGTTTTGGAAGCTCCATATTTTCAGCTACCAATTTGGGAATCAAATATGTTCTTTTTTTTACATTCGACGCCTCCAAAGAAACAAAAACACTGCAGAATAAAACAGCTAACAATTGATAAACTATATGAGATTTTCATCGCTTGTAAAAATAAATAGCCATGTTAAAATTGTCAATAAAACTAAACAGGCCTAACACAAAGCTACCTTCAACAAACTGATGACCTCACAAAATATCATTTCACACAGAAAAAACCCCAAAGGAAACTTATTACAACTGCGAGATCATACAGTTTTTTTTACCTAGTTAGATGATTGTCATACAGTAAGCAAACCTAACATGAACAACTACCTCTTTGATGGTCTCTCATCACCATCACCATCACCATCACCATCATCATCCCTATCACTACCTTCATCACCTGTTCTCTTTCTCTTTGAAGAAGCAGGTTCCCCTTCATCATCATCTTCTTCATCTATCTCTTCAACCTGATCCTCATCATCTGCCTCCGGTTCAAAATCACTGGAGTTCTCCTCTTCCTCTGCAGAACCCACAGGTTTCACAAGGTACTCAGTCCCAGGCTCGTCCTATCAAGTAGGAAGCAACATTAAAGTTAATTGCCTTCTAGGAAACTTGACAAAAATATCTTTTGGAAGGTAGCAGTTGAGTACAAATATTTCAAAGGTCAATATCTCCAGAACCTAAAACCAAATTCATATCAAGAACCTTGTAAAATCCAAATTGATTGTAGTAGAGCAAGCATGATGGCAAGATCAGATTATAATTTGAACAGTTTGTTCAGCAGATATAAACTCAGAAACAGCCTCTGATTGTTTGCATCATTTCCCAACCATACTTGCTCACAGTTAATGTAAATTCGCAGTCTCCTGGTAGATAAATCTCCTTTATTAAAACAAAAAATATTTTGATATCTAACAGTGGTTGAACAAAAAATAATACAATTTTTAAGGAAAAAGGGTATTGCCGTATTGATGCAGACTGGCGTGCAGATTTCCAGCATACGAGGATCAGAAACAACCTCTGGGTAATTTTGCATCATTTTCCAATACATCTACAGTTAGTCTACACTAAATTTAATTGAGTGAAAAATATAAGAAAACAAAAGAAAAGGAAAGGAAAAAGACTGGTTTTGGATCAGGCTGACGTGCAAAATCCAGCATATGAAAGGATACAATCCTCTCATCAGAAACTATAATGAACTAATTTCTGCATCACTTCCAAAACAACTTTGAAAGAAAAGAACTTTGAGATAATTAATCCATTCGACACAGGGTTAATGTTTAAGTATAGCAAAAAAAAAGAAATTTCACAAAATAAACAATTCAAATTCTTCAATAAACATTGTGACTTGACAATTTCCTATAGTAGATTCACAGAAAGGAAAATACCCTCACACATAATAATGGATTTAAAACTCTCTCTCTCTCTCTTAGCGAATATTGGCAGATTTGCAAATTATAAGAAAGGAAAAAATTTAAAAATTCATACCTCATCTCCCTCTTCCTCTTCGCTCCCCTCTTCTTCTCCAGCTTCTTCCTCTTCCCCATCCTCTACCTCCTCACCACCTTCCTCGTCGTCATCCTCCTCTTCACCTTCATTTACGTCTTCAACCTCTACTTCATCGAGAAGTTCGACTTTCTTCTCCTCTTTCAAAGAGGCTTTCTTTTTCTCTATCTCTACCTCTCTCTCATTTTTGTCTACCTCAATTGCTCCCTTCATGTTTAAAAACCCTAATTTCTTTCGAATCCGATCGATTTTGCTTCTCGCCTTTGAGGATAAATATAGGCGGATAGAATATTATTTTTTTATCGAATATTTTCAGATGCCTTGCGACTATCTTGGTGGGGTTTAAGATGCACTGGGGAGACACCAGAACTCGCTCTAGGGTTCTAGCTAGAAGGTTCATCTAATCTCATCCGTTCAATCAAGAACAGTCTCACGGATCGATGACTTGGCGCACATCGGAAGGATACTTAAAAAGCTGTGATGAGAATTCTGCGGTGTACAAATTTTACTCCCACTGAAAAGCGGACCCCACTATTTTGATAGCTTTCAACGAAAGCAATTCTAAAGATCGGTGCAAAAGCGAATTCTGATGGCGCATTGGCGCCCCCGGTTTAAGTGAGGAAAGGTTTTCATAAAATCATGCACCAAGAGCAGGAGAAATTTCTGAAGAAAATATCTAAGGTCAATTAGTCGTTGCAAGGGCTTACGTAAGATGCCAGCCGCTACATCCGGCTCATACTCGTCGAATAACAACTTGTCTTTCACCTCAAAAAAAAATAACTTGTCTGGGCTCCACGATTTAGTCATACATTATTATAACAATATTCTGCTCCAGGAGCATTCGATGTAAAACGACTCCTCCAAGTGAATATCGTAATGCGTGCGGCTAGGGCTGACGTCACGAAATGATAACCGACACATGTCACGCGGTATTCGCTCCTGTGGGACCCACCAAAGGTTATAACATGTCGGTAGCAGACTTGCCTGTAAGGCTGAATGGGCCTAAATTTGGGCCAACTAGATTTCAGGACTTACTAATTACAGTTTGAGGCCCAATATAGAACTCGGATTTTGAGCACCAGAATAAATTCAACCCGGACCCAACACGCTGACCTTATAAACAAGTCGGGTTCTCTACTAGATTTTTAAGAAAAATAATGCGGAATTTCTATCGGCTTGGAAAAAAATGTAAGATGTTCTAAATTTGTGACTATTAACCTCTTATTAGTTCATATCATTGCAATAATGGAGCTAAAAATATATTCACATAAACATATCAGGCAAATTAATGGGTCCATACATCTAAAGAGACAATTCTGCTCCTTCAAAAAAAAAATAAAGGGACAATTCTGAACGAAAGATAAATTTGCTGGATGTTTAGAACACTTGGTAAATTTGTTACTTTAGCAAACATATATTAAAATTTTTATGTGAAATATTATTGTCTCTTATGTTAGAAACATCAAGTGGCTTCAAAATCTTGCTTCTCCTAAGTCTACAGTATCTTTAGCCCCAAATTATTATGAGATTGAATTGAATCAATCATAATCGGTTCATTAATAATTATAGTTAATTTCTTGAATTAATTTTACACGTTTTTGCTGTCGAACCTGATTGAAATACATATATATCTTTAACATAAATATCGTTGCAAAAATGATCACTTGTGAAAGACATTAATCATGATAATATTGTACATATATATTTATAAAACGTAGTCCAACTAAATATTATAATTTATACCTCAACTAAATATTATAATGTATACCTGTTTAAATTCCAACATTGATTACTTCAAAAATAATCTTAATTGCATAAACGCCAAACTAAAATTAGATCACACAACTATGCATACCAAGCATGTAGTCATTTATGCATGTGCATCTCTGCGTTTATGTCAAGAAGATATTTAGCCACTTGCTATAACATGATACGTCAAATTGAAATTGTGTTTATTTCATGTTGCCATGTTAGGTAGCCGTTAATATCCTGTTTAGCTTCGCAGTTACACCAGTAAATACATGCTGTGGCCAAATTTGGTGCACATGCATGCAAGGCAAGCTTATTGCTTTCTGTACTAATTGATAAACATGTGCTTGTATATGTTTTCCTCCTGGCAAATAATATATATCAAAGAACAGCTATAAAGACTCCAACTACAAAAGTCATATTTTTTATGAATAAATGATTAATTCTTGAAACTTTCATAGTGCAAATAAAGTACAAAAATGTATAGAATAAAGAATGAGCCTGACGTTCAGAAATCTCTCTCAAATGCTGTAAACAACATCCCCTCAAAAGGTGCAAGTTGTAGCCTCTCCATGAATTACAATTTTTTCATGGTCATGCAAATTAATCTAATTAATGATCATAAATAAACAAACAAAAACAAAGAATTAACCAATGAATAATCAATCTCTCCAAGCACAAGATATAATTTAAATTTCCTGTAAATTATCAGGATCTTGGGGTGTACACATGTTAATCATAAACTCCATAACCCTCACTTTCATTTGAAGTGTCAAGATGTAATCAGCAGCTGCACAAAACAAATCATCGATCTCCGTCGAGTCGCCACCCGGCACAAGACTCCTCAGTGTCCGAAGCTTCCTGACAATTTGAACGGCAGACTTTCTAGATCCTTCTAGAATCTTTCTCCTTTGGATCTTTTGTTTTGTTCTTCTTCTTGAAATAACACCAACATTGCTTCTTGCCATGATCTGCTTGTTTCTTCTTAGGGATGACGACGTACTTTGTTGCACGGCTCGAATCAAAAGCAAGGCGTTTCGAGTCTGATTGAGCCTTGACCTATGACAAACATAAGGTGTTATAGATACCATATTGCAGGCTAGAGGTTAATTTTGTTTCCTCTCTTTCAAGAAATTCTAGTTAATTGGTGCCTTGGTGGCTTGCTAGTTGCTAGAACCAGAGAGAGAGGAAAGGAAGTATTAGTTAGTAGTTAAGTCTTTGAGGGGGGGTTCTTATAGGATTGATTGGATAACCAGGTGGCATGGATCAATTATTATTCTTCTTTTTGATAAAATAAAGTATAATTAGTTGTGGAACCAACATGAAATAAATGTCAGAGAAAGAGATTAGCTAGAGAGGTGGCAAGAAGCAATATGGCATATGCATATGAAGAAGTACGGTTGCTTGAGACTTGAGGCATGTTCTCCTAACACAAAGAGCACATGCAGCCACATGATTCCTTAAACATCCTCTCAGCTCTCTCCTTCCCAAACCTTCGAATCTCTTTCTATCCGTTGCAAATCGTTATGTGGTCTTGGTCTATAGACACTGGAACCATCTCTTATTAATTTCGAAGTGACTAGTACTGCTGGGTATTTATATAGGTGACTTTAAATGCTGGATAATTGATTTCTATTTTTTTAATCATCTGTATGATATGTTTGCTTTTATATACTATCATACTTTTAGAACTGAACTAAAATTGATGGTTATATTACCTATTTTTTTAAAATATTTATTAGGTGGAAGTTGAAATTGTAATATAAAAGATAGATAATTATTTTGATCGTTCCAAATTTTTTGCCTAGATTTCATCCACCAAAGCATTGAATCATTTTTCACTGAAAAAGAAAGGATAGATTATGTGTATTTGAAGACTGAATTTTGCATGATTTTTAAAGAAAAAAGAATGAAAACCCAGTTATATTTAGCAGCTAAAAACATATAAATTTGTATCATTAACTTTCATTGAATATTGCAAGAACCGATTCTTAATCTAGTTGTTAAGATCAACGTCCTTTCTGTAAAAGTCGAAAGTCACGAGTTCGAAATTTGACCGGAAAAAAACTTTTAAGTCGTATTTTGATTGAAAAAGCTTAAAATCATTTAAATTTGAATAGTCTCCGCTCTATCTTTATTTCACCATAAAAAAAGCTTCCATTGAATAATTATTTTATCTCCCTTCTTGATTAAATTGGCTCTAGTACAACAATTAAACAAACTAAATTATATGCCACATCTTTAATCAGTACACAATTATTCTTTTTCTACTTCTTATATGTTTGTTTGTACTTAATAGACATGCAATTATGCAAACTCACAAATCATAGAAATAGCACTACCGTCCAATATTTAGTATGCACCGGTACCAACTGGTTTAACATCATTTCCCATGCCACCTCTCTGTTTCTTCTCTTTTTTCCCCTAAAAAAACACTCTGGATTATTCCTCTCCCTTTTTTGCCTTGTTTATATTTTGTCGAAGACTTGGGTTGGGTTGAGCACACAACAATCCAGCTCAACGATGGTGACAAATGGATACCATCACATGCCACGCGGCACAAAGAGGTGCCTTTGTGTGAGTTGATTAATTAAATCCTTCTAATCTTTTGTTTCCCAGCAGGAAACCCATCATAGGTCCATTTGATTGATTAATATAATATGTTCTGTTAATGATAGATTAAGGCGGAGAGGATATGGATTAGTAGGTATGAACTTAATTTCTTGGTGCTGTTCTTATATGGCGTCATTGCACTGGTCACATGTGGTGCTAGCTATATGTTATCACTTATCAATGACAAAACCCACTTCATTTTATTACAAAAAGTACCAATTAATTGATTAATTCAACATGATGTCTTAAGAAATCAGAATGTAGTTTTGGCATATTTTTCAGAAATCTGTGTTAGAATGGTGTATTTCAAGGGTTAGTAAAGTTAAATTTTCTTTTATGAAAAAAATCAAGTTTATTTTTTATCATACGTACGTAAGTTTCTTAGCTTAGAATTCTTAAGAGAATTATCATCACAAAAGAAAGTTTAGATAGCTTTTGAAGCGCACCGTAGTGTACTATAGATGATGCTTATGGATCTCGCCTCTTTACGAAAACACAAAAATTTAATTTACACAAGAGCTATTTGAAAAAGAATATATATATGTCAAAACTAACACAAGTTCTTATGAATAAAAGATGGATCTGGATCCGGTGTAGCGCAACACGAAGCCAACAGTCCGGATGTCGTGCATTAGATGGATCGACCGTCCACAATATGATGCAAGGGAATAAAAGTTATGTGATACGAATCTTGATGCATTCCAGAATAGATGTGATGGTCTAGCAAGCATAGATATAGCGCAACCTGATCTGGATTCATAAAAGATAGCTCTTAAAGCCTCTGTGGATGGATAGATAGTGCACACAATTTTAGTATCGAAATATATAATTACTAGAATTAATGAACTGGTGGATAATTTAAATTTTCAAATATCTGTTTTGAGGGTCACCTGCAATTTGGTAAGCACTTTCACATAAACGGTACCAGTATTAGGTTGATTTGTATAATATCTACCAATTATAAATTTATTATAGAACTTGCAAATGAATGAAGTACCCAGAAATTGATCATAGTTAACTGATCTTGACAAAAATACAGCGCAATATTAAGTTATTAACTGATCTTAAGGAATTGCACAGGTTACTATAAGAAGCTCTGCTACAAAGGAACCACCGAATTTCTTTCACATGTGCATTAAAGATCAGCTTTGATTACTTGTTAATGCTATCACTTAACACTAACTAAACCGATCATTGTGCCAGGTGTTAATCACCGTGATCTCTTATATTAGTTTGTAATATCGTTTTCAAAATTCGAGCAAATAAAATGTGGTCGGTTTAGGTACAAGGATTTCTACTATTCACACCAAACACAAAGGTAAACAACAATTATCATTGACTTCGTTGATTAGTATTTTAAATCCGTACAGGATTACAAAAAATCACAGAAAGCACTCATTGTTTTGTAAATTTCTTAGTACCGTTTTTAGCAATTCTTATTGGCTTGAGATTAAGAGAAATATTCATAGACATCAACATGATAATATTATTAAAGAGAGAAGTTGATTATAAGATGATAACTTGTTGACCTTGTCAATCCACAAAACTCCAGAAACATGAAATTTATTACATGTCATAAATAAACTAAACTTGGAGTTGGGACACCTGACAAGCTAATATAAAAGTATTAACAAAGCGTCAGTTACAATTGTTGGGGGTAAAAAGAAACAAAAAAGGGAGCAAAATTGCATTACGAAGCCTCACAAATAGGCGCAACAAACCGAAGCCATTTTTTTTCTTAATCCCTCTCTAGAAATAACTATGACCAGCTGAGGTTGGTACTGAACTTGGGAAATAATAATAGACTTCTCATTGCACCGAATAAAGTAACTATTGCACTCAAAGGATGATTATTCTTGGGCTGCTCGTCACATTCATACTGCAACTGGTTCATTTACAGATACACCAATGTTAACCTGTCAGAAATAAATTATAATTGGCGCTTTAAAGATGGATAAATAAGTTAATACAATGGGTAAGGCAGCAAATTACTGTCATAACTTATGCCAAACAATTTCAATCTGGTACTGGTATGTACCATTCAGCATCCGGCCTGGACATAAACAAGCTGGTTGGTACATGACTTCCGATTGGTATTAGTGCCTGACTGCCTGTATGGTACTTGTTGGGATGATAAGCAGCACTTTAAAGGCACACATGTAAGACCATGAAAATTCAGTAGGTCACTTGGAACTTGGAAGTAC